>JANHGN010021962.1:0-67025 GCA_024605025.1 Megaceryle maxima | reverse complement strand
ACCAGGATGTTCATAGTGACTTAAGAAAAAAAAAAAAAAACAAACAACAAAACAAATTTGCAAAGTGAGTGTGCCTTCCAGAGAAAAACTTGCTGGTGGTAGCATCCTTAATGCAACACCTAGAAAGTTTGATAATCATTGTCTATCTGCAATATTAGCATTCATATTAGCATTTGGATCAACAACAGGGAAAAACTACGTTTTCTCAGAATAAAAGTTAAAGCCATAGTTTTAATTAAAACCAGCTAAGTTTGGACCCTCTTGTTATGTTGCAGCATCCTATGAGTTGAGATTTTTTGAGCTCCATGTTAGCATTTTGGCTTCTGAAGCAGCATGTCACATTATATTTTGAGTTATAATACACAGATAAGTATGGCAAATGGCCAAGTGGATTAACAAATGGAAGGGCAAAGCCTCAAGAGGAGTGCAACCAGTGTATTATGTAAAGAGGAGAAAGAGTACTTTAATGAATATGGATGTTGCTTTACTGATGCAATTTTAGCATCGAGATCTATCTCTTGGCTATGAAATCTGATACAAATTGACTGAATCCAGAGTAACTTTGCTGTTTTAAATAAAATGAGGATTTGACCCAAGCAACACGAAACAGTTTTTCACCAGCCTTGCTAATGTGGAAGGTGAAACAGGTTCTATTTTAGTTTGAAACCAAAAACTAGCTTCACATCTGAAGGATGCTGCCATCAGATTTCATTCACCGGCACAGTCTGACTTAAAGGTTAGCGTGAAGATAGTTGTGAGCACCATACGCCTGACAACTTGGAATAATGACATGTGACTTCAGCTTGTGTTTCTCTTTAGAAGATGACTAATGAGTCTTAGTCTCATAGAAGACGTTAAAATACAATTACGTTATGTTAGATGAGCTCTCACAACTGCTAAATTATAGAGTGGTAGGCATAATATAGTTCTGGGAGATGTGGGTTTTTTTCTGCAGTGGATTCCAGACAAAATCCTCATGACAAAAATGTATGTGATAATTCACCATGTGGACAGAAATGTATGCACTCCTGTATTTTACAAGGCAGATTTTGTCTTACGCTTTTACAGGTTTTTCTAAAGTCTCTAATGAAATTCCAATCCTGTAGTTGACTCATTAAGCTTTCCCTCAATCCATCACTGTAAAACTGATTATCAAGATGTTGTCTTTTGGTGTTATCAATCTTGAGTGACTTTTTTTGAGATTGATGCACATTCGTTCTTATGACCGGCTCAGATGATATCTGCTATTTATCTTGATCTCCTTTTATTTAGTGTTTTAACTTAGAAGGTTCTACTGCCTGTTTTGATTGAATTTTAATGATGAGGTCTTGACTACAAGACAGACCTTCCACAGCTTTCAGACACATTTTACAAAACAGTGTCCTCGGGCTTTCCTTGCTGACACATTTCCAGATTGTCTTTTTCATGTGGTCCCAGAGGGTGTTTGCTGCACTATGTGTGTGCTTCTATCCAGGTAGACGTGCTGTGGAGATACAAGCTAGCTTGAAAGACTTGGGCATAGGAAATTACTCTACAGTATAAAACAATTATTTGCCTGTTTTCCAGCAGTTGCTAACCGGTCTGCAATGGGCAAATTCAGGTGTAAAGGAAAGTAAAAGAAGCCATACATGGTTCTGTCAGCAATATAATCACAAATACCAGTATGTCAGTGAAATGCCAAGTTATTTGTGGCCAGAAAAGTCATAGTCTTGTTTAGCACAGAGAAAACTAAGCAAAGAAAACTGAGGAAGAAGAAAAGTAAGGTGGGGGGGAAGGGGGTGGTGGTGGTGGAATAAATGAGAAGGGTGGTAGTGGCAGCATCACAGTTCAGTTCAGTGATGGGATAGTTTACAGGCCAGCTGAAGCCAGAACAGGTGGGGGATATTTTTGAGGATGATCTCTGAAATCCTTTTGAAAGGTAGGACAGCAAAGCTTTCAACTATTGTAGCAAATTGATGGTATTGAGGGATGCAAGTTGCTGTCCCTTGGTGCTGCACTCTTTCCTTCACCATGTGTATCTGACCTATGGCATATCCCTTTCAAGTGCATTCATTTTTGGGACCTACACTTCTCTTACTAACCTCTCTGGATTGCAGAACATCAGGATAGCTTTTTAAATATAATTAAAATTTGACTTTCTCTTTTCCTCTTCTGCTGCATCCTGTGGTATCTTGCTATAAAAATGCCAGCAGGTGTCTAGGACATATGGGTAGCATTTGTCAAGGATGCCACTGTGAAGCCCAGGCTTGGAGTAAAGCTGCCAATCTCTTTAAGGAGAAACATACTGATGCAATCCTGGACTTGATGATAGTTGTCTTCCATGAGACACAGCTATACCTGCAAGCATGGGGGCAGGTAAGCATTTGGCCTTGGTGCTGGGAAGCATAAAACAATTTCAGAAGGTGATACCTTTTTCTGCATTAGACTCTTGCTGGGGGTTCCTGTTCACCCCCAGGTAGTCAGACTGCTGTATGGAGGGCTCGGGAAGTGCTCACTGAGTTTATGCTGCAGGACACCATAAAGGTTACATCTACACAGATGGACCTTTCTGTATTTATTCAGATTCTTACAATGGACAGAAAATGAGTTGTGTTTAGGTCTGTATTTGACAAGCACTTAAAGCATGCACCCATACCCCTGCCCACTGGATGGATACAGATATGCCATCGTTTGTAACATGCTTTCATGGTGCTGAATTCAGGGCTCAGAGCTTCTGCTTGTTCTCAGCCGTACTGTAGTATCCAACAGGGATTGTAAATCAGCTGATGAATTTTAATGGAGAATAATAGATTTCTGGAGAAGAGCTTTCTTCTCTGTGCCTCTGTGGAGTTATTTGTGTCTTTCCACTGTGTCTGCATGTGTGCCAGTAGTTCTGGAGATTAACCTTAATCTCTGATTGAAAGCAAAGCAAAGTGACATTAGCTTGTAAAATGGATTATGTGAGAGATACATTTAATGATTTTTTCTTTTTTTTTTTTCCTTCAGTAGTCAAAGGTAAACTGCTACTAGCAATGTTTTGTTTCCTTCTTAAAAGCTTTACCATTCAAAGACATGAAGTTTTAGAGAGCTTTAGGATCTAATTCATAGATGGTACATAGTTTCTGAGTGCATCCCTCCTGATAAGGAATCAGTTGTATTTTTGAAAGTATTTTCTCAATAAACAGGTTCAATTGATTCTCTGTGGCTGCTGCCAGAGCTGAACATCTATTTCTTCTTAGGGATGAGGAACGAGAAAACATGCACTAGAAAAGCTGGGTACTTTGTGACATCTGTTTGTCCAAGGATAGTAAGTTGCTTGGAAAGCCTCATATCTTGCCAAGTCACACGAGTGTGTAGCTGTTCTGGGTGATTCATAAAAATCTTAAATATGTCTTTAGCTCTCAAAACAAGAAACATAACATTTCTCATACTTTTTTTTTTTCTTTCAATATGTGGGTGGATGTACAACATCTGTGCCTTCTGCTATTCTCTGTCCTGGGGAATGACTCCTCTAGGGCAAACTCCAACTGTGTGGTAATATTTAATTCCAGAACATCAAAACTGGCCTCTGTATCTAGCAAGCTGCCTGTCCTTGGCATTCTTCTGGAGCCTGCCCTGTTCTCAGTGATGGTCATCCCTGAAGGGCAAGTGGAGCACTAGATCTCAGCTCCTGTTTTGCAGCATGAGAGCAGGAGGTAGAGCTGATGGGTGAGAGATCACTTGCCAAGTGCAGATACACCCACAAGTACTGAGGAAATTGGTGGATGATGTTGCTAAACCACTCTCTATTGTATTCCAAAAGTCATGGCAGTCCGGTTAAGTCCCCACTGACTGGAAAAGGGGAAACATAATCCCCATGTTCAAAAAGGGAAAGAAAGATGAACCAAGGAACTATAGGCCAGCCAGTCTCACCTCCGTGCCTGGTAAGATCATGGAGCAGATCCTCCTGGGGGCACTGCTGAGGCAGCAAAATAACAAAGAGGTGATTTGGTTTAATCAACATGGCTTCACCATGCCTGACAAACATGGTGGCCTTGTATGAGAAGGTCACAACATCAATAGACAAGGGAAGAGCAACCGATGTCATTTACCTGGAACTGAGCAAAGCCTTTGACACTGTCCCGCATGACATCCTGCTCTCCAAGCTGATAAAATATGGGTTTGATGGAAGGACAGTTCAGTTTGCCGCACCCAAATTGTGGCTGTCAATGGGTCTACGTCCAAGTGGAGGCCAGTGACAAGTGGAGTCCCTCAAGGATCAGTACTGGCACCGGTCTTGTTTATCATCTTCGTCGATGACAATCAGAGGGCTGGAGCACGCCTCCTGTGAAGACAGAAAGAGTTGGGGTTGTTCAGTCTGGAGAAAAGAAGGCTCTAGGGAGACCTTATTGTGGCCTTCCAGTATCTTAAGGGGGCCTACAAGAAAGCTGGGGAGGGACGTTTTAGGATGTTGAGTAGTGGTAGGGAATGGATTAAAACTAGAGATAGGTCGATTCAGATTGGACATTAGGAAGAAGTTCTTCACCATGAGGGTGGTGAGACAGTGGAACAGGTTGCCCAGAAAGGTGGTGGAAGCCCCATCTCTGGAAGTTATAAGGCCAGGCTGGATGGGGCTCTGAGCAACCTGACCTAGTGGGAGATGTCCCTGCCCATGGCAGGGGGTTTGGAATTAGATGATGTTTAAGGTCCCTTCCAACCCTGACAATTCTATGCTTCTGCAAGCTATCATGAAATGAAAATTCTAGTGGAAGTTATTTTTCATAACTCGAAGAACTAAAGCTCAAGGCAGTGTTTAATCTGTCAAATACTTAGAGAACTACTACTGTAGTTATGTGCATGTTATACTCTGGTAGTGCCCAACTACTGGGAAAAGGCATTGACTCAAGCAGAGATGCATCTGTATGTGCTGGTTGTGGAAATGGGCAGGAGGGAAGTGTTTAAAGAAAAAAAGGATGTGAGAATGGCCCTGAAATTAGAGCAGGTAAGGGGCATGAGACCGGGCTGTGCTAAAAAGAAGCGCATCTGAACACCGAGGAAAGCCTGGGCTCAGCATTACCCCTGTGATGCATCGTGTGGCAGCACCAGGGGGGAGATGATGGTGTCCCCAGGGGACTGTTCCCTTTTGTCTGCTGCACTAAAGTGGAGTATTTGCAGGTTTTAGTGAACTTGGAAGGCCCTACCAAAGTGTCTGGTCAGCAGCATTATGACTGCCTAGTGGGGAGCTTTCTCCTTGGAGGCTATTGGCAGTGCCTGGTCCCAAGAGGCAGCTCAGCCATAAAGCTACTGAAGCAATTTGAGGAAAACTGTGTTTTCAGTTGCCTTATGATACCGACCCTGTGGTACAGGTGAATGCTTTCAGTGGCTGAAGTCAGCAGAGACTGTGCTGGTTTTTGATGGTAGTTGTACCCAGTGCTGGTCTCTCTGGGATGGCACTGTTTTATTGGCAGCTGTAGCTCAGAGTGCAGTGCATGTTCCAGAGATGGCATTATCCTCTTACATTCACTTTGCTCTCCCTATCTTGCTTTTCCAGGTGTTTTTCAGAAGGCAGCAAAGTGTTTCTCCACAGCCTGCAACAATATTGAGAATGTGAGGAAATGCCACCATTAAGTTTTGAAGGCAAACTTGCAGCCAGTCCAGCATCTGTATTTTATAACGTCCTCTTTTTATTATTGCCTACTTCCAAAAGCCTTAAAGTCATTGGAAACAGCCTTTAGTGCCTCTTTCTATAGCCTGGCCTTATAAAGATCTGACATTAACCTTTGTGTCAGTTCAGTGGGAGGAGGGAACATGGCCTTTTCTTACCCATGGGCTATAAACATTTGCCTTTTTATGTGCCTGACACAGTTCACCTTCTTGGTCAGCCTGTGCTTTCTTTGGGTTTCTAGTTATTTAAACGAGTGTGGTTTGTGGACCTTGTGCTGCCTTGTGTCAATTAATGTCATGCTGAATTACACTGGTTACTTGTACACTATTGATGACAGCCTCTGGCAGCTATCCTGGAGGTACCATTTGTCAGATGTTATGGTGATGCATCTGAGGAAAGGGCCTTGCACTTGACAAAATGGTTACCCCCCTGCATGAATGCTTTGGAGCTGCAGAGCTATCTCCAGCAGTGCCAGCTCCTGCCTGCTTGGGGGGCTCTCTTCACTGCTGGAGTAAACATTTCTTCATAGCATTCCTTGTAAGAATCTTCAGCTTTTTAGAGAAAACTTCCATCTTTTAAGCTCTTTGAATGAGGAGTAGACTACTTTGGTTATATGACAACACAGTTTCCTTCCTTACATCCTGTCTTTCCCCATACACCCCTCCTGTTTAGCATCACTGCATCTAAAGAAATTCAGAGAAAATTGCATTGACTGTTTAGTTTAATATTGCTTACAATCAATATTAAACTAAATTGCTGACAGCATTAAAAAACTCCTTCCCCCTGCTCACTCCAGCTACTTTCAGAGTCTCTGCAACCGTGGTGCAGTGTTGCCTCTGGGCTGCAGAAGAGATGATCCAGCCTTCATGTGCGCAGTCTCAGCTTCTTCCTTGCTTAGTCTTTGGGTACAGTAAGTATGAGGATTTACTAGAAACTGTTATGTGCAAAATAACTTCAAGTGCTCCAACTTTCCCTAGACTTGATGCTTTGAGAACACTCTTGAAACTTCCCATGCAGGTCTGTTTGATCTTGGAGGAGAGAGATGAATGTTGTTCATACGGGTTCACTTCCCCTAACGAATGGTTCATCGATCCATGCTGGAAACAGTCAGCCTTGTTGACTACAGAGAGCAGAGTACAGATGGGGAACTGTGTTTCCTTTTTTCTGTAAGCCAAATGGCATTGATCGCCTTAGAACCGATACATTTTCATTATGTTCATTTTATTTTCCAGGTTTTCATTGTTCATAGTGTTTATGAAAGGAAGAAATTAATGGTCCTTGCTAAATAGTGCAGAGCAGAACTGGGAAAGCTTCCCAGGGCTCTGATCTGATCCTTACTTTCCTGTGTTATACCCTTGGACTTTTGCAGGAGTTGTTCTGGTAGCAAAGGCTGGGGATTGGTGTTGCTTGTAGACCCTGGCTGCTGGGCTCTCTCACTCCCTCATTGTGACTGCTCCTCTGTGTGCTGGAAGTGGGGGAGGTTTTCATGGGCTTAAAATACATGAATTGTCACTGCTCCTTACAGATGCAGTGAGGACACTAAGTGTCCTGGAGGGCACAGGGATGTGCACACTTAACAAGAGTGGTCTCAGCGGGGATCACAAGGAAGTGCTGTCCTTGACTGCAATGGTGCTGTGCTCTGCAAAGCAGGGAGCTGCACAGTTTGAGTTCAAAGGGTGCTACTGCTCCCAGATAGAGTGGAGAGGCTGCCCAGTTCCTGCCTGTCACATCCCATGTGGGACTCAGTTCTGTCCAAGGGGCAAGGAGACTTTAAAGATGCAGAGAGTGAAGGGGCTGGTCAAGGTCTGTCTGTGGGGTGTTTAATATCAAAGCCCACTGGTGTACCAGGGTACTAGTGGTTTTATGTCCCCAAGTCCTGTCTGAGATCCTGACTCTGGTCAGGGTCTTGTGAGGATTGAAATCTCAGGAAAGCAGAACAAAACCCAAACAAGGTAACTCTGGTGTCTGTGGGCTGGGAACAGGAGACCTGTGTCTTCTGCAGACTTGGTGAGTCCTTGGTCCTACACTATGGTAATCCCTACTTGCCTTTGTTTCTACATGTCACTCACTATCTGTCAGCAGCAAACTTTTCTCAGAAGTTCTTTACCATCCCATCTCTTGCACCTGGGAGCCCTAGAGGGACTCCAGCACCTTACACAGCACCCAGCATGCGGCACTGCTGCCATATCAAGGTGCAATGTCAGTGGCCACTGCTTGGATCTAAGCCTGCTGCCCTCCAGCTTTGCAGCCAAGTGGAAGCTTAAAAACAGAAAACAAAAGAATGCTGTCAGAAAATCTGGTATTTGTGTTGTTTCCCTGAAGGCAGAGTGGCACAGCAGGCAGGTGGGCATCAGCGGTCACTTTCACATGCTGGAGAGAGGCTGTTTCTCTTGGAGGGGTCTGGATTTTATCATGTACTTCTTATTCTGCAGGTTTCTAGTCTAGATATATTTACTACATGGTTTCTTGGCTAATTATTTCTAGCGTGGCACTGATTGAGCTGTTAATAAAGTGTGAAGGTGCCTCGCAGGCACTTTTTGAGTCTTAAAGAAATGATCTACATCTAAATTGCAAATAGTAAAATTTCCTTACCCACCAATATTAAGGTGATAGCATCTCCACTATTGTAAAATTAATCAAACTTCTCTTGGTGACAGAAACGTTAATTTAAATTTTTTGTCACAATTACAGAGAGAGTTATTGCAGCCTCTGACTTGTAATTAATTTCTCTTTCTTTTCATCACTGTGTTACAGCCCTTTGTAATAGTGATAAATGGAGTATCTACCTGACCTTTTTTTCTTACATAATATAAATTACTTTTAGGTTTAAAAAAAATTACTTCTGGTTAATCAGTGCTTTTCCATAAACAAGAGGATAGGAGAGAATACCTTGAGGTTGTTGTTGTTTCAAACAAGCATTACTGCAGTTAAGATGATAGACAGCAGAGGACCAGAGTCAAGAGTATCAGGGACGAAATACAATGCTAGACACTGTCCCCAGGTTGTGCATTGTCCCAGTAGAAGCACATGCACAGGAAACAAACAACAGGGAAAGATTTGCTGCTGCAGAAGAAGGCTTTAAAGTAGGATTGGCAGAAGATGGGGGTGCATCAAATCATTGGCAGGAGTGAGAACTGGGAGAGGCTTAAGGGATAATTGTCACAAAACCAAAATTAATGAGTCCATCAGTCAAATGTTTTAGATATGTTAGCACAAGGAATAAAAAGGAAGAACTTCAGGTCTTGTGTATTAGCAATGTTATAATTTAAATGCCATAGCAGAGGCTTAGTAGAAGATGAACAAGGCTAAAATCCTGGTAGAAGAACATACAGCTTGTTCAGGGAGGACTTGGCCATGGGGGAGAGGCTGATACTTAGACTGAAGTTGTGGTATGTCTGTTGCTGGTTGTTGGGAACAGGCAGTCTGTCAGAAACAGTCAGCTGTGGATCACTTAAAAGATAGGGTGAATAAGGCTGCTGCTGAGCATCTGGCAGATCTGATCACTGGTAGCACAAGGTAGGATTTAGAAGGGAAACACAGAAAGACACAATACCCGACAGCTTTGCAGCTGGCTGGACAGGAAGACATGTCAAGAAACAGGGATGTGATGGTGGAGTGGGAAAAGGTGAAAAGCAATGCAGGTGGTGGTTGTGAAAGGAAAGCTCACAGTTTCAAACTGAAGGCAATGTGCTTTAGGATTGACATATGAGGTCTATGGGACAGCAAGAGAGACCTTCTGAATGTTGACCTTCTGAACTTGCCAGAGCCCTGAGGAGAAAATATCTCCCCTTTGCTCTTTGGAAATGAGTGCACCAGAAGACCCTATAGATTTCAAAATTTCTGCAGCTATTGGGTACTGGGACAAACTGGATGTTCCCATCTCTTAGAGCATTTTGAGAAAAGGCTGGAGCAATCTTCAGAGCAAATTATCAGTTATCTTCAAGTGCCTAAGGAGTCCTGGGGAGGCTCCAGGGGAAGAGATGTAGGTAACACCTGCCTCTGATGAAGAGGGAAAAGAAGAGCCAGGCAAGTTTAGACTGGTCTGTCTGAATTCATTGCTGGGACAAATGAAATGACCCAGTGATCTGTCCATATGCACTTGGAGCATCACAGGTGATAAAGAACAGCCAGCACAACTGTCAGGGACACATCACGTCAACTCCCCCGGTTCCCTTCTATGACAGCATGACAGGGTGAAAGGAGTGGTTTTAGACAGCTTGACTATGATGAGGTTTTTATGCCATCTTTAGTGTCAATCTCCAAAGCAATCAAAGGAAATTGAGTCTCTAAGACAGGTGGTGAATGGTAAATTGTGTGTAGGGGGAAGTTATCAGTGGTATAAGCTTGGAACAGCTGTAGGTGAGGTACCTCACAGTGCCTATCAATGATCTGGTACTGTTCAGTATTACCCTTGTGATGTGGGTGGTGTAGTTAAGAGTTTACACACAGGGTCTGGAGGTGATACCAACCTGAGAAAGGTGGTACCACCCTGGAGATCAGCATTAGGATCCAGTGTCACTATGGCAAAACTGTGAAATGATCAGAAAACAGCTCAGTTTAAAAAAATACCAATTAAAAATATATATGTGTATGCATACACTACCCCTAGCTTTGAGTTTTCAGTAGCAGAGGTGCAAGCTGAGAGCATTGGACTAAGTATGGCAGAAAAAGGTATGAAGACTTACCAGGGATCAGAAACAAAATGGGAGAACAACTGTGTGTTCTTGCAGGAAAAAATCAAACTAAACCAACAACCTTCAGTTGCAGACTGATAACCCAAGATGTTGTATAGGAATAGGGCAGGGGCTTGATCAGTGTGTGTGGTTTGGGAGGGTGCTGTGGGGAAGATGAGGAACTGGAAGGATCTGGAGGAGAGCTGTAGGGAGCCTTGCAGGGCTGGCTGTCCAGAAAGGCTGGGGGAGGTGGGCTTGTTTAATTTGAGGTAATGGGAAATGGAGTGGGATGAGGTAGTAGCTTTTTAGCCCTGCAGATGATTGCAGCAAGAGAGAAAGTAAGTGAACTATTTCCAAAGCCCAGTGTGGCTTGGAAAAGGGGGCTTAACTATTCAGATGGGTTTGTTTGAGGCTTATCTTCATTGTTTTAGTAAAATCACTTGGGCATCATATGTCAGAAGAGGCTGTGCATCCAGCAGAGTTGATATCATTAGCCCCTGATTGCAGACTATCCTGTCTGAATTACTTTATGACATTCAGTGATCTGTGTTACAGGGGAGAACAGAATAAATTACCAGAATACTGCCTCAGGATGTACAATCTCATAAATCAGTAAATAAAAAATTTTGAGTATATCTTTGATAAGCATCCACTTCTTTGGAATGTGTTTTCTTTACAGTTAAGTCTCCCACCTGTGAAATTTGTGTGTCTGTATTGCAGTCTTTCAGTTCAAGCCAGAAGAGTCTCCTATTGGAGGCATTTGGCTACCGACCAATTTGCCAGACAAACTACATTTTTCACTCAAATGTAGTTAATGACCCAAACAAAATGAAATGCTTGTTACGGGTTGATTTAAACAATGTGGTCTAATGACAATGTTCTCTCCTTTCTGCCCACTCTCACTAACAATTCCACTCTATTTCAACTAGGAGAAAAGGAAACGAGCTTTTTAAGCAAGGCTCAGAAATGTGTCTATTGGCTGAAGGGAAGGGGGAGCACATTTAGCTGGAGATTTTTACTTTGAAATTTCCTGATAAAAAACAATTAGAAGAATCATGTAATTACAATAAATGTATCTCATTGGTCCCCAGTGTCTTTTTCTAAACACAGAAGGATTATTTAGGCATTCACGACAGCAACAAAAAGTACCAAATAAATGTAATGGCTTATTTTATATACACTAAAAATGACATGTAGTAGCTGCATGTTTTACTAATTTGGCCACAGGATCTTAAAGAGATAGGTATGATTATACAGTTGCTTTAATCTTTGCTGTGGATGCAGAAAGTGCACTTGTACTTGCAAGGGCTAAGATGCTGACAGGTGTTCCTGATGGTGTTCTGATACTGGGGAAGAGAAATGCCCCAGCACCCAGAAGTGTGACTATTTCCACTTGCTGTGTTGCCTGCCTTGCATGTTCTTCCTATGAGACAGGAGATGTAAATGTTCCTGAAAGGCAGAAAAATGCTGCTAAATAACTCGAGGGGGCTGTGTTGAGCAGACAGTGCCAGCAGAAAATAAAACCCCATTGCCTGCAGCAAGACCAGCCTGTGCCTGTGCAGGGAAGGTGCAGGTGCCTCTGCACAGACACAACAGCTCTGTTCCTTTGGTTTCTTTAAAGTGGCTTTTCTGAGCATGATTTAGGGATGCCTTTGGTGCAGGTTTCTGCCTGCCTCAATTCCAGGTAATACAAAGATCCTTATCAAATCCTCCAAGGGAGGAATTACAACTTGGGGCTTGCTGTAGATTCTGCTGTGTATCTTTCCCCTTGTCACCAAGAGAGAAGACAGGGTAGCATTTTGGATTGTGTCAGACAGTGGTGTGTGTCCAGCTCCCCTCTGCCCTCCCTGGCCAGGCACTGCTGGACTTGCCTCTGCTGTGCAGAGACCACTTCCATGCTGAGCAGGGGTCTGAAGGCAGAGATGCTTCAATACTGGATGAAGCTGAGCTTGGTGGCTGTAGTGGGACACAGTGGCTTGGTTTTCATCATGCAAATGATGAATTCTCTGTTGCTGTGTGAAGAAGGGTAAACCCTTTCTGTAGCACTTCTGCCTCAAAGCTCAATGGGGCAGGAGAGGTGAACATGTGGAGCTGGGGAAGGACTGCGTTTAATCCACCTCCACTGCGTCTCTCTGCTTGTTATGGGGCTTGCATCTGCAGATATCTGAGAATTGTGGTGTGATTTAGCCCTACAAATGCCTTGAGTTCAGGTCATTTCACATATTTTTGTTTCACTGTCTTTACAGGATAAGTGAAGTTTGGAGGGGAAGAAATCTCATTAATCTATCATACAAATCGGACATATCCATAAAGTGGACATGTGCCATCTTAGTACACTTCCACACCTTCTTTGCCCTTCGAGGTGATGTTGCTTATGGGACAAAAGTCTTACTTCTCTATAGCATAAAGAAGTCTGTCCTGTGATACTGAACATATCTAGCATCAATTGGATAAGTATGTAACTTTATTTTGGCTTGGATTCATCAAGTAGATGATTGAGCTAGGTGGGAAGAGTCATATCTGGAGATATAAGATATATTTTCTTTTTTGTTTTCTATAGAAAAAGAGACTGTATAGCAAAGCAGGCTGCCTGGTGAGGTGAATCCCACTCTTTAACTGTGTTTGGACCTTAAAGGTTGTGCATAAGAGCCACTGGTGGAGACATGAACTCTAAATCTTTTTACTGCATGTACCAACCATAAAGAGAAGTGATCTTCAAATGACATCATCAACACAAAGGGCACTAGGAGAAGTTCCACCTTACAACACAATAAATCATCAGATAGTTTAGTAATAGACACTGAGCCTAGACAGTTTCGCAAAGTGAGTTCTCCTATAAAATGGTGTTCTGCATTGAAATGTGGGCTCCAAACCTGCTTAGCTAGTACCACTTAAGCTGCTTTAGTGAGATCATTTTGGATTTCCACAGTCGACCAATCTTCCCAAATTGTTCAGTGTCTAATGTAATCCCAGATGTATTTACCATACTTCATTGTATTTATGGAGGTGACTAGGCCATGAAGACATGGCTTATTTCCAGGGACAAGAAGTCCAGGTTCTTCAGTGCATTTTCTTCTAAAAGCAATCCTGAGGTGCTCACGGAGTTTGCGGTGAACACATTTGTCTTTGCTCAGTTACGATGGTTGATCATTAGCAAAATGTATTTCAGTATTTATGGTTACAGGCGTATTGACCTTAATGCCACATACAACAGTGATCGGATCACAGCCAGCCACCATTAGGAGGAGGTGCAGGAGTTACTATGTACAGCTTTTTCTGAGCAAAGAAAATGCCTCCAAGGCATGGCAGCTGCGAAGGGCAGTAGATAAAAGAAGTCCTTGGTTCTAGTATGATAAATTGGCTGCTACAGACTTGCTCCTTTTCCTCTCGACTGGTTCTTGTCCTCACTTAGCACACAGGCAGTTAACTCACATGCTCATCTGGTGCTTTTATGTATAGCTGCCCTGCAGTGAAGGGAATTACACTAATTGCTATCAATGTGAGGATGTGGCCCATAGACATGTCTACTGGTATGGTGCCAGAACTTGTGCTTGAGAGATGCCCTGCTCTAGGACACTGCTTTGTAGTGTCTAACTGTAGTTTTTTCAGTTTACTATCAATGTATGTTTACATTTTCAAGACAAATGTATGATATCCTGAAGCACCATTTGTATTTTGCTAAAGGTTTAGTATGATTCCCAGCAACAAAAGGGTCTGGTCTAAGCCAAGCAAAAGGAATGTTTTTCTGTTGAGCAACATGACAGTTTTGTGACATAAAAAAATTACACACAGCTGTTTTTTCTCTGGCTTAGGAATTTTCTTTCATTATTGCTGTATCTGTGTAGTTTCTTAATATTCTTGAATCTGGGCTCTTCTTAGAGGCATATCACACTATTCATATGCTAAGGTGAAATACGATGTGGAGAGGAGCACAGAATGTGCTTTACTTGGGGGTATGTAATGGTGTATAAAGAGTCAGGAGCTGGTACTTACCTGCAGTGTCTCTTCAGCTTTCTTATTCATCCCCAAGTCCAAGTGTACAAGAAATTTATAATTTGTAAGAATTCCTAGCACCGTTTCTCTTCTCCATCTCATCTTTCTAAAATTCTTTCTTAGCTAACAGCCTTTCAGAGAGTTGACAGTGGTAATTAAATAAAATAGACTTCAAGGGGGTGGCTGACTGCCTTGTGTTCGGCTGCACAGTGTTAACAAGGCTGGGTCTTTCAGATTTGAACTATGATCTCCTAGGGTATTTGTGGGATGTACTGTGCTCCCATTGACTTCGGAAGAAATCAAGAAGGACATTTATTATAGGAAAGGTTTAGGGGGAATGCTTCTGCTGGCCTGCACTGGGATGAAATGCAGGCTCTTGGAAGGGAAATCTCAGAGGACAGAAGCACCAGTTCTTACTCCCCAAGCCAGACAGGGGCACAGGAGTTGGGGATCTGATCAGGAATATGGGGGACAGATTTAAGATCTTGCTCTATACCTCAAATCAAGGCCTCAAATCTATATTTTGTGTGTGTGTGTGTGAATCTGGGTTACTCAGAATATTAGTCTTACGGAAAAAACACTGAGATGAAAGTCTCATTTTTCTGTGGTGAAATTAGTATGTATGATGTTATGAAATACTTTGTCAGAAAGTTTGTCCAGCAGACAGTTTTGTTAGTGTATTATTACTGATCACTTCTGACTCCCTGTCTTCTTAATGAAGAGCCTGAGGAGCAATGACTTTGCTCTGTGGGTGCTTTTATTGGTCCACCACAGTCCCTAATTGTGTGCCCAATTGTATTAAATGCCAATGGCCAGTTGCCAGTGCCCTTGAATTTTCCAAGTGATATTTTACTGATGCAGCTTCATCTTGCTTTAACTTTAAATTTTACTACATCTTCAACAGTGATAAGAAACTTCCTTTTGCATTTTGTTAGTGCTTCTGCCCACCTCCAATTAAATATATCTTAATATAATAAATTATTGTGTGGTTTACTACCAAATCCATTGTGCCTAAAGTTTCCATTTAGGTAATAGAGTATGCTTGACTTGGTTGCTTATAGGTGGAGTACTTGACTGGTCTTGCTGTTATAGGCTCAGAATCTGGGTTAGATTTCACTGGAAAGCACTGTTCTGATTTAAAGCTGGTCTACAGTTGCATGAATTACAATCAGAGAAGTGTTCAAGATGGATGATAACACAAATGAGTTACTTGGGCTAATTCAAGATACTTTCTTGGGCATACTAGGTCAATTTTCTAATGGATCAAAATGGGTGTATTTCAGAAAGCTGCTGGCACGTGTATGTATGCACCCACGCTGCGCCACATGGATCAAGGCAATTCCAAATTCTGTTCTCTTTCAGTCTATTCACATTTCATCTCTATCTGAAACTTTTGAACCTGAATGAAGTACTGGAGATTGTGCTACAGGGAGTGACCTGGGACTGGGCAGTGAGTGGTCTAAATGTTCCCTTTCCATCTCTTCAATTCTGTGAAATTTAAATTGTGAGGCAGGGAATCCTGGTGAATCGGAGGCTCCCTAAATTGAATTTACAACCTTTACTGCCCGCTAGCTTGGATGTTTACCCTAAGTGTTCCTACTTTGGGATACTTTTCCTCCATTTGACGAATAGAAGTTCGGAAAAAGCCACAGTATGAATCCACTGTTTGCTATCACATTAAGCTAAAGCAAAACCTCTCCTTGCTGCATAGTTTGGCAATCTTTCCATCTGTCTTCTAAATCTGTGCAAGCAATCTTGCTTCTGTAAGCTCAAATGTGTAACTGAGGCCAGTGGACATTCTGACATCCAGAGATGGAGTGCAGTTAACACCTACGCAGGGACATGAGATTTACAGACATATTCATCTATTTAAGCACACAGGAATCTGGTGGGTGTTTTGTGCCTAAGGAAAGGGAGGTGTTACCTGGACGGCACCAGCTAGAGCTTGCACTTTCCACATTAAGTCAATTCATCTGGCAGTCCTCATCATCTCCTCTTCAGTATTGAATGTGTTACTCCTAATCTTCTGATAATAGTAGAATAGTGGACCTAGAACATGGATTTTTTTTCATCTCTTTAATGCAAATGTGCGAGGGATATTCAGTTCCGTGGAAGATAATGAGAGATTTTATCAGAATGCAGACTGTTGATCCAATTAAACTTTCCCATGGCAAACACAAAACAATAACCCTTCCTGTGCAACCAGTAGACATAAAAGGATTTTGTTGCCCGAGAATGAAGTTGCTTTCCTATTTTGTATCCTCTAATCGGAAAGCTGGAAAGGATAGACTCTGCTTGGAACTTCATTTTCAATTAATAACAACTTCAGAGGACTGAAGGAGATGTAAGACTTTATGGCACCTCAGTTAATGATAAATTTCTTCATTTTTATTTTCATTCTGAGTTTTGGTACTGAATTTTCTCAATTTTTGATGTTTTTGTGAATAACTTTCTGAATTAATGGGAGGGGTTTTTTTTTGTTTCCAATACTGGAATTTTTTTTTGTGTGTCTAGTGACACAGAGGATTATCAATGTGTGAGATAAAGTTGCGTAAGTTTGTGGCCAAAACCTGCATTTGTATGTGTCAAGTGGTTTGTGAGAATGACTGTAGAACTTAGCTATGTACACTGCTCTTCTGTCCAGGTTTGGATTGTCATGCAGACAGGAACCACTCCGACTTTGGGTGTGTGCTCTACTTTTTAACAGGACCCTCACTCACCACATCAAAGAGAGGGTAAGCTCTAAAAGGGTACCCTGTCTCTGGTTATTTTGGTGTAAAGGGAAGAAACCTGTCAAAGTCTTCCTTGTTGAGGAGCCAAATATCAAAAGGAAGATGATAAAGTTTCTGGTGAATGTTTCTTACTCTTTTGTGATAGTCATTGGAACAGGGGTGATACACACAGAAGGTGATGTATTGGGAACGCTCATATTTCAAGTGATGGGCTGATTTTTAGAATTTTGTGTGTGTGTGTAACTTCAGGAGTGTTGGGTGAAGCTGGCTTATACATTTAATATGGCATTTTGCATAACTAGTTTAGTTGACAGCATACCGGTTTTGCTCCTTTGATCTCTGCTCAGTTTGACTGTATTTTCAATAACTACTTAGTATAAAAATAAAATGTGCAGGCCGCATCAAATAAACTAATTAAGGATTAGAATGAAAAAGTGTCAAAATCCGAGACCTCGCTGAGGCAGATTAGTCACTTCATACGAGACACAATCTAATAACTAATGGGTTGCTGTAGTAACGGGGAAATCAATACCTCTTGGCTGGTCAGGGAGCTGACAGTAATTTCTGCTGGGTCATAGATTCTGGGAAATGAAGTGCCACCTACTACAACACAAGTAATCTCTGTGGACTGTTTGATAACAGAGCATCCTACAAAGTTTATATCAAAGAAAATATTAATCTCCCAAGTCTGCTTGTTTATCTCTGCAGGGGTTATCTGATATTGTTACAGCCACAGACAATTAAGTTTAGCCTCCTATGTGAGCTCTCAATGGGTTTGCTTTGGAAATAAGTCTTTGGTTTTACTTACTAAGTGATGGCTTTAAGACATGCCAGTACCACGATGTTGGATGTGGGAAGGGGAACCTGGAAGAGTCCAGTTTGGACTGCCAAATCAGCTACTTTTATTTGAGGAAAACTCCGGCTGAAGTTGAAAGAAGTTCAGCTTAAATGGAGATCTACTTGGGCACTTAAAAGAAAAGACAGCTTGCAAATGAGCGGTAAAGCTGGGCTTGCTGTAGGCTGTGTGTGTTTGTACCTCAGTACCCAAAATTTTCAAGGGAATTATCATCCTTCCTTGTCTTCTCTAAATCAATTGTAAACTCTCTGGGATGGGGGACACTCCTAAGTGTTTGAGTATCACCTAGAGCAGTATCACCTGATTGCTGATGGATGGCAAAAAGGGACTTAATTCTATAGTGGGACAGGCTATGCAGCTTTTCATCCATAACTGGGAACTATAAATACCCAGTGCAGAAACTTGAGAAGGAAACCAGCAAGCAGTGAGAACTCCAGCAGGCGTTTCCCAGCTGCAGGCAGGGAGAGGAGAACCCTGTGAAGCAGAAGGAGTTAATGCTAGTCCAACCGCTACAGGGGGATAATCAGGACTTTTTGCAAACATCTAGGGGATGGTAGTGCTGGAGAGAAAATAGGCCACTCACTAATGAGGGGAGTGGTGGTGTTAATTATGTCCTGAAATTGCCTGAGACACTGAACTCCTGAAATTCATCTTCAGTAGAAAACCATCAGGAAAATAAGTTTTGGGCAATTAGGAGACGGAGAGAGAAACAGCGTAAAAATAGCCTGGATAATTAAGAGGAGATAAGGGAACATATAAGAACTGGCAAGAAGTGCAAGGAGAACCTCTTGTCTTTGCTGAGCTTCTCTACGCTGATCTCCAGGCACAGGGCTGGGAGCACTTGTTGGCACAGATGATGTGAAAGACAAGTCCCCATCCCTGCTGTTCTGTGTTCTGGTGGTTCAGCAGTGCAGGGGCTGCTGGACTGCAAGGGCGTGTCTGGTTCCTTGTGCCATGCTTGTGGCAGAGTCGCTGACTCCGCTGTGCTGCAAATCCCAGCAATGTCCACGGGAAGCTGGTTAGGGCAGGTGTCAGCTGAAGGTACAAGAGAGAGGGATTGACATGGGGCCACTGGCCATTACAGCCATGGACTTCTACAAGTGGCAAACTGCTACAGGGTTTGCATGGAGCCAATGTAGCTCCAAATCTTTTTGATAGGCTGTGTTGTTTTCCAGCTGTTTTCCACTCTCTGCAGCCTCCTGCTGTGATAGTGGTTCTGAGAGTATGTGTGTCCTGCTTGGCACAGAGAGGGAAGGGGGAACTGCTTCCCCTTCAGCTGCTCCCTGATTTTATGGGACCAGAGTATGGTGGGGAAAGCTCAGTGCTAACTCTGATATTCAGCAACAGCTCTGCAGCTGCTGCTGGCATTTCTGCTAGTTGGTACATAATGTTGGTGAATAACAATACCTGACCTAGTAAAACAAGAACTCTTTTATCAAACACATTTAAAGAAAAATGACAGTCCATGTAGCATGTAATGGAATGGATGATAAATCACAAAATGCAGAAAAGCAATTGTGTTACTCCTGCTGGTACAAGTTCCTGTTCAGAAGGTCCATATGTTATGTTTTTTGATGACATAAATTTAATGAAATTCTCTGGAAATGCTGACCAGAAGTCAATATACAACTCAATCCCAAGAAGTTTCCTAATATCTTTGTTTGTTTTAGGTAATAGATCTGTTGATGTGTATCTTTCCTGTTAAGTACTGTGATAGGATGCTATAATGAAATTACAATATGGAATAGTGACTCAACTAAAGCAGCATTATCAGAAATGTCACCCCCTAACAAATTAGCAGTTGCAATTTTTGCCCTGTGGTTACAAAACCTCATTCCTGTTGTCTTTTACAATAACTTATAATAACAAAGCCTGTGATGTAAATGTCTGCAGGGTATGTTTCCAGTAGCTAAGTGTGAAACATGTTTCACTGGGGATATGGGGGGGGAAAAAAACAGACATTTTTTTTAAATTCAAGACAAAAGATTTTTGGCCTTGGGCATTCCAGCTGCAGCTACTGTCGATATATGGTAGAAGGGACTGTTTTCTATTTATTTGTTTTTGTTTTCTAAAGAAAAAAAAAAAAGATAAAAAGGTACCCATATATCTGGTTATGTAATCCACAGTCTTTATAACAGACAAAGAAAACAAAACAAGAAGTAGTAATTGATATATCTGGTAACTGATTTATGATGGAGAGGTTTCAGTTTTCAAATGAGTGAGGTGAAGTTTGTATTTACAACTTCAGAGACTGGGAATCAAGCAAGGAAATAGAATGAGGTTTGGGGGTTTAGTTTTGGTTTCATTTTTTAAATGAAAATAGAAATTCACAGGGTTCACTCCAATGCCAGTGCAAAGACCTCCATTGGGTCCTATGTTTGTCCTTCAACATGGCATAAGAAGAACTGCAAGTATTAATAAAGCAGCCCTTAAAGCCATGACTAACCCCAGCCTTGCATGTGTCGGAGTAGGTTCAAGAGGACCTCCTGTCTCCAGCTCAGCCTATGCTCCACACAGATGGGAAAAGGTCTTGATGGGGACTTTTCCTTACTGTCCCTTTCCAGTGGCATTGGTTCTCAACGTGGTCAGTAAAGGGTTATGAGCTGGCCATGGAGGAGAGTGTGCAGGGCTCTGGGCAGTGTGGGGCTGCCTTCAGGGAGGCTGCAGTGCATGAAGGGTGGGAGAGGGGATGAAAATCGGATGTCCAAGAGAAGACGGGAAAAAGAGATGATGGATTTGGCCAGTGTGATGAGCCACTATCAACATGTGCATGAGTTACTGTGTACGGTTGTGCAAACCAACTGTACGGCAACGGTCTGGAGCTGGTCTTTTGTGATAGTGGGTTTTTGTTTGCTAAGCCAGCATGTTCATGGTTAATAATGGTTAATCAACCTTCCTGGGAATTGAAGAAGAGGCTACCTTGTGCTCTTCAGGAACAGCACCTCTGTCAGAGCCAATCTTCAGTTAGATATAACTAAGTGTTGATTTTTATTTTTAAAATGCCACAGAGAAAACATGGGATTATAGAAGCTTAATCCATAACAGTGACACTTTACTTATCCAAGCAACTGGGAAGTGCTTAAATACTGAAGCCTGTGGCTTAATTATTTACCTGTAGCTTAATTGGATGTAATTTTACTGAAGAGTCTATTTTTCTATGGAGAGGCTCCAAGATGCCTCTAAATGACAATGTTACCAGTCCCTACCTGCACCCCTGACATCAGTAGCACAGAGCTCATTATAAACCTGTAGGAACCTGAAAAAAAATCTGTTTTTCTCTGGTGCAATCATCCTGTGGTTTCCAACTGCTCTACAGCTGGGAACATGTATCTGGACATGAGGAGGACCCACCTGAAGGGTTTAGGAGCAAAAGACTAGACTGGCTTTAGAGTTAAAGGTCAGAGAGCTGGAAAGCCTCCATCTCCTGGGGCACTGAGGTTGCAAAAGGCAGGTCAAGGGGAGCAAGGCACTGCTACTTAATTGCAGTTGCTTCCTCCACACCTTTCTCATCTCTCCCAGCCAAGCAGGACCTGTTGTGGTTTAAACTCTGCCAGCACCTAAACACCACAAAGCTGCTCGCCTACTGCATCACGTGTTCCATTCACAGAATGCTTATTTATTTATTTATAATAAGTAAAGTAAGTGAGAGGTTCTTTTGTGTTAAACTGAGCTCTGGAGTAGTCTGTGGACTGCTATGGACCAGCTGGAGCGCAAGAGGACTTTGCTGGGGTCTAGCTAGGCAGGGCTGTTGTCTAGCTGATGTTATCGTGTTGAGTCATAGGCTGGACTTGATGATCTTGGAGGTCTGTCCCAGCCTCAGAAATCCTGTGATTCTGTGAAGATGAGATTGAGCAGAATCCTGGTGGGGCAAGAGATCACAGCAGTATGACAGCAGCAGGGGGGACAGACCAATCACCGGGATCCAGTGGGACAGACCTGGTGGGCAGGGCAGGCTTCTGGTGAGAACTTATGTCTGCAGAGCACCTTTGGGCAGGAGAGCTGGTGAGGTGCCCCGTGTGTCACTGAGGGGCTGTGAGAGCCCAGAGGCTCACAAAGGGGGTTTGGGCGGCCGCTGCTTTCCCGCAGCGGCGGACTGGGCGGGCGGCATCTCATTCTCGCGCCGCAGCGGAGCCAGCCCGCCCCAGCAGGCGCGTGCCGCTCGCCCTTCAGGCCGTGGCAGCGCGGAATTTGAAAGCTTCGCGGCTGCAACTCCGCCGTTCCCGGCTCCGGAGCTCGGCCATCGAGCTACGGCAGCCTCAGGGGCTGAAACGCTCGCCCGAGGCCGGGGTGAGCTTTGTGCAGCTTGATAATTGGACATGGAGTCACCCTGGGGTAGATTTAGGGCTGCCAGACAGACCTCAGAGGAATGAAGCGCTGCAGAGCAGCCTCGCTGGCAGCACGGGGTTTCGGTGAAAATTCTGAGGGAAAACCTGAGGTAAATGACGAAGAGACAACTGAAGTAACTTAAAAGGAATATAGAAGGGACATTTAGGGGCTAAAATCTTAGACAACGTAGAGGGCAGAACGAAGAATTTGAAGGGAAAAGCTGGAGAAAGGTGGGTGGTGTGGAGGTGTAATGTGACATTTTAGAGGCTATAATTTAGATTCTCTGAAAAAAAATCGGAGGTTGTCTCTATGGGACAGAATAGCTACTTTGGAGGGCAAAGCTGAGGCAATTTTAGTGAAATGAAGCTTATAAATGACCTTTTGAATGAGTGAATCTGGGATAATTCAGATTGCCTACAAAAAAAAGAAAAGAAAAGAGGTAATTTTTAGGGGACAGAATGAACATTTGGGTGGGAAAAGCTGAGGTGAGTTAGGGGGACAGAGGCAAGATTTTGGCAGGAAAGACTGTAGTAATTTAGGTGAAAGAAAATGGCACTTTTTTGAAGGATTGAATGTGGGGGTTACCTCACAGAAAATGGGCTGTGGGCAAAGGGCCCTCCCTATCATCCCAGAAGAGCTTGGCAGGCGCCTTTGGGTGCCCTGGCTGGCTTTGATTTTGCTGGGCGACCTCACTGTAAGCAGCGCTCGGTCTTTGCTTTTGCTGTCATTGGCCTTTTGCAGTCTTGCTCCTTTGGGGAGAGTGGCGACCCTGTAAGGAGGGTGAGAGCCGCCGTCTCTGCACCCGAGGGGGAAATGGAGCTCTCTGGACCCCGAGGCCTCCCTGTAAGCAGGGTGGGGCCCTTTCTCCGGCGGCGGCTTTCTGCCTGCTGGCGGCCTGGCCGGCGTGACCCCCGGGAGTCGCCTGGAGTGTGCCATTTGTCCCTTGGCCGCCCGTGAAGGCCCTCGGCATGTTGAGGCCCCTGCAGCCTCCATGCAGCGCGGGGGGTCAGGTCTGAGCCTCTCCTCTCCTGAGGAGTAGGGATGGCTCCCCAGCCATTGGCTGCCTAGAGCTGGCTCCCTCTTCTGGCACGCTGTGTGTGTGTGTGTGTGTGCGCGCGTGCCCTGGTGCGTCCCCGTGTGGTGGGTGCGCGTTTGTCCTTGTCGGTGTGTGTTTGTCCTTTAGGTCCCTTTTTAAAGCGCTGCTGCTTAGCCTGAGCTTCCCAGGAGGGAAAGAAGGGCTCTGTGCGGTAACAGGGTGGTCCCCTTGGAGCCCCTGGGCAGGGGGGGGGGTGCGGGCTTGCCCCTTTTTCGAAGGAGAGTGAAGCTGCTTAGTGGTAGCATGGGCAAGGCGAGCCAGGGCCTGTGTCTCTGCCTGTCCTGCTGGCGAGCTACCAGCTTGCCAGCCCTGTAGTTAGGGTGTGTCATGAGCTGTGGAGCCCTCTGTTCCCCGGTGTCCCCCTCTGTCCCCAGGGGCAGCCCAAGCTCCCTGTGGGCAGGGCTGGGTTGGCTGCTTTGGCCACCTGAGAGGATGGAGCCCTCCCTGGCCCTTGAGAGGCTGCAGGCTGACGAGGTACTACACCTCAGGGTGCAAACTCTTTGGCCTTTGAGCTCCCCGTGGCTGGTGTCACGGTCACTTGCTGGGCTCCTGAAGACATCCATGGTGTTGTGCTGCAGCCAGGCCAGCTGGCCCGTAGGTGTGGCCTCGGCTTCCATGGAGCTTGTTGGGAGTGCCAAGCCAAGGGGCCCACCCTGTAAGTGGGGTTGTGGGAGTCCCCACCTTTCAGCAGGTGTGTGGAGGGTGATCCCCCCCTCTGTAATCAGGGGGGTATCTCTGGTCTCATCCTTTCAGAGGCATTGGGGCCAGGGTGTGTGGGGCTGGGCGTGTGCCCCCACACCCTGTTTTTGGGGCTGGGCCCCTGGCCTTCGGCCGTGAAGCTCCAGTGCCTGGCTGCCGAGTGTCAGTCCTCTGGCTGCGGGGAAGGCCGATCTCTGGGGCTCCCTTGGGTGTTGAGCCACCTGTAATCAGGCTCCGGGTCTGAGAGCCTTTGTACTCAGCTGGCAGCCTGTGTGGAGCAACTGCCCCACTGGCAGGGTGTGGGTCAGGGTGCCCCTGAATTCAGCAGAGAGAAGGAACCTCCGTGGGCCATTGGGAACCCTGTAAGTCAGAGCCCATCCAGTGCCCTGGAGTTCCGGGCGCTTGAAGTCCAGGAAGCAGCTGGAGGTCCCTGTAAGGAGGGCTGTGCAGCCTCTTTGTCCACTGCTTTGCATGCCCAGCTGGCTTCGCCCGGGGCACCCACCTCTGAGCCTGGCTCCAGCACCATTTGTAACTCTGCTCTGCACAGCTTTGTTGAGACCAGGTGAGGTGGGAGGGTTCTGTGGAGGTGTGGGATCCATGGGGAGCCAGGTGGTGCCCTGGGGAGCTCCCTCTGGGGGTGCAGAAGTCCCTGCTTCCTTCAGGCGGAGGGGTTGGCACTTCCATGGCCTAACTGTGTCCTCCTCCTCCTCCTCCTTCCTTGGCAGCAGCTGTCGGAGAAGAAAGAAGAGGCGTTGTGTGGAAGGGAGAGGCAAGAGGGAGTGAGGAGTGCCGTCAGGCGGAAGAATGCGCGCGAGAAAGGATCTAATTTGGATTCCGTCAAAAAAAATCAGAGGTCATCTCTGTGGGAAATTATGAACATTTTGGAATGAAATGCTGCATTGAAATAGGGATGACAGATAGTACTTTTGACAGAAAATCAGTGGTAATTTAGCATTCCTGGGATAGCACGTCACTGCACAAACATTCTCCCTCCACACCTTTCTAATGGGCCACCCATCATCCTGGGGACCTCTGCCATAAGCTTCTCTTAGTGTTACGGTTAGTGTTCAGAGAGTCATAACGCCTCCAGCTCTAGGGTTACACTGCATTTCTGAATGCATTGCACCACTCGCATCTGGCCTGGGAGCACTCAGCAGAGCAGGGCAACTTGCAAGCTATTATTGATGCTGCAGTTGTTGCAGAGAGCCCCCCTTGAAGGGAGAGAAACTGCCTGGAGCTGTTTCTGGGGTGTTCCCACATTAGCAACCTTCAGTTGCACCTGAAGGACTTAAGGAGTCTCATGCTTTTCTGTTGTTTATTGGTACTTCCTTTCATTTTCATCATCTGCAAATTGATATTGGTAATTTTTTCTCTCCCAGTGCTGGAATGGGTCGTTTATATGGGATCAGATATTCAATGTTATGCTCATATCAGCTGTTCTACAGCTATTTGCAGTTTATTTACTTGGATCTCCAAACTTCATTGGTCTACAACAACAGAAGCTTTATATCATTGGGTTTTCAGCCCAAAATGCTTAGTTTCTATTAACAACCTTACAAAAAGGGCAGTGTATTACTACTCGGTGATCCCAATGATAAATGAAGCACATTATATGTGAAGTAAAGGCTCTATTTATCCTTGCTCTCTTTTTTAAAGTCCTAGCAGGTTTAATGTGAGTGTAGCTTTCGATGACCTTCATAACAAATCAAGGAAAAGCTTCAGTGTGTTCTCCCAAAGGTGGACAGCATTGCAGATGTTTTTTTAATAAAATAACAATAATTGCAATGAGTTGTATGAGTAGTATTTGATAATGCAAAATGTTAATGTTCACTGAAAGCCAGGTGCCAGCACTATTTGATTGTTTACCAACATAGTCATAAAGAAACAGAGGTATTAGAGGATCTGAAATCACTCAGTAATTCAGCTGCTGACATTGATGGATGGAACTTGGCTGTTCCTCTTTGCTAAAGCTGCTGACTGGATAAATGTTTTATTCATGAAGCCTGGGGCAGGAAGGGATGCCAGAGGTTTAAGAATATTTTAAGAAACTCTTTGAGATGTCAAGCAAGTTATCAGGTGTTGTTAAGCAAAGGAGCTGAAGTACTACATTTAAACATAACTGAGCTCTCAACATATATAACAACAATACATCAAAAGCCAGGATGCGATTCTTGTCTCAAGCAGTATATGGAATGATGAGTTGGGAATACAAGTCCTTTTATTTCCTCTACCTTTGTACCTTCAGTCATCTTGCAGCCTTGTCTTTGTAAGCATTATTATACCAAAGGGAATTTTCACACATCATATTGTAAATTTAGGCATGGAAACAAATAAATATTTAGATACCAAACCCTAGAAGGTCACATATTTATATCAAAGACAAAATAAATGTTGTGATGACAATGTTCATTGAAATTGCAGGCAGGAATGAATAATTTGTATCAGAGCAAGTGGATTCTGCCTGACCTCTCAGTGGGAGAAGTTGTTCAAAATGGCAATTACTGGAAGAGGCAATTATCAAAATACAGGATAATGAAAAATTTCCCTCTGTCCTCTTCACCTTGCTCCTGCCTCCTCTTTTTCTGCAACATCTGCTGACATCAAGCCTATAGCTCCTCACCTGTTTGGTGGGGCAGCGCTGCTTTACAGCAGTGAAGGACCTCGCTGTAATGTGATTGTTTCAAATGCCTTTTTTCTGATCTATGAGAATTCAGATCTGGATCCTTTGCTGATTTTATTTATTTATTTATTTTTAATGGAAAGATGTGTTTTGTATCAAGAGATATATAAAGATTATAAAGAGATCCTTAGCTCCACAAACTCCTGCATGGACAAGTGTTTGAATATTTCATAATCAATATTAATAATTTCTTTTAAGTTTCTGCAGTCTCATAAGAGCAGAACAGATGAGCTCTTGATGGACCTGAACTGTCAAACTGAACACAGTGACATTAGAAAATAGCTCCGTTTCCAAGACTAGCTGCATGAAATGGCCCTTCTTGCCAAGGGAGCAGCAAAGTATACTTTAAATGAGCCTTATTATGACATGTCAAGAGTATAAAAATTGGGGTAGGTGTTAAAAATGAGTAATTAAAAGTGAAGACTGATAGATAATGGTGAATAAAAAGCAGGTAAGTACTGTGCTCCCACTGCCCTTTTGATTTGCAGAGTTTCAGTGCTAAAGACCTAAAGCATATTTCTCACGGGCCCCAGTTAAAATTCAAATTCAATAGACTGTCAGGGAAAACTACTGTCAAGAAAAACTGTCAAGTTGTATCAAAATAAGTCACTATATTACCTCTCTTTATCTGTCAAAGGCATTGATTATTTTCAATAAAGGAGCCCTCTGACAGTTGCTGAAACTGAAGAATCCTGTGTTGAAACGATTTGGTTGACATATGTCACTATTTCCTAAACAGATAAGTCAAATATGTTATTTTTGACTCTTTCTGTAGGAGAAAACATGTTTATGTAGTATTTTATGAAATATAAATAATGCATAAAGAAATGAGCATCCATTACCACTGCACTTTCTCAGCTATTTGTATCAGTGTTTTATTTTGTAGCATTTTTAAAAAAATGTTCTTTTTTGCATAAAATCCTGTGTTCCTTTGATGACTGTGATACATTGCAGGGATTTGCTAAGATACCTTGAAGTAATTCAGATAATCAGTGAACCATATTGGTGCTATTCTTGATCACAGCTGACAGTTTACTGGTGACTACGCTAAACTTCTGTTTTCTACCATCCAAACATCCGTAGGAGTGATACAGACATTAATGTTCTGTGAAATGCCAGTTTGTGTTGCAGATGGACAAACGGAGAAGGGCAAAATAAGGACTGCATTTTGGACTTGCTGCCAGTTTATGGATTGAGGTTTATGGATTTGGGCCAAGCCTCTGCCCAAACGCTTTGTGAAACTGTCAGTTCTCATGTGGTGGACATGGGCACCCCTGGTTTTAAAGGTGCTGACTTTGCAGTCCTGTAAGGGGTCTTTAGCAGAGGGGAAAGTCAAGCTCTCTTCCAGCTCAACTGTTACCTCTGGAAGTAGACATCTCTTTTTATGTGAAACTGTGCAAAATGAAGAATGTTTCCAGTATGCTCCCTTGGGAGGAGGCTGTTGAGTGGCAGTCATTGTGAATTGGTGATGCTATTAAGAAGGTGAGAACTGGCTCAAGCAGCAGCAGCAGTCAGAGACAGGCTAATACTCTTCTACACAGTCTTTATTATTCACTTGCACATATTGTGCTTCTTCCTAACTATAATTCAGGCTGCACTTGTATCACATTAAGATAACACTAAATCCATCTGTAATTTGAAGGAAATACTGCTCCCAGCTGTTGTGGAAGAAGTGAACTAAACAAAATCCAAAGAGGTGCTAAAAGAACAACCATAAAACTCTAACTGCATTTGGCACACATCTCCTTTGGTGCTCACAGAAGTGGTTGAAAGCAGACCTCTGCACTTATAAACATGATGTCTCTGTGCTCGTGGCATCTCATGCCTTGGGAATTACTCCGCCAAAATGAAACCAGCTTCCAAATCCCAAAGGTGACTTGAGTACTTTGCCACTCTCAAGGGAATTGGATTGATTGATTGATGAATGGCCACACAGCCTTCAGGCACATCAGCCAATCCTCCCCGTTCCATGTCATCAGCAGACTTGCGGAGAAGGCACTCTGTCCCGTCATCAAGGTCGTTGATGTTGAACAGGGCAGGACCCAGCACTGACCTCTGGGGGACTCCACTAAGAGGTCTCCAGCTGGACTCTGCACCATTGATCACCACTCTTTGGGCTCTATTGTGTAGCCAGTTTTTAATCCATTCCACTGTCCATTCTATCTCACAGTTCCTGAGCTTGCTCACAATGATGTTATGGGAGACTGTCAAAAGCCTTGCTAAGGTCAAGGTAGACTACATCCACTGTTCTTCCTGCATCTATCCATTTAATTACAACATCATAGAAGGCTATCAGATTAGTCAAGCATGACTTCCCCTTGGTAAATCCATGCTTACTAGTCCTGATAATCCTTTTCTTTTCTAAGTGTTTAGAGATGACCTCCAAAATGAGGCACTCCATCCTTTTTCCAGAGATGGAGGTGAGGCTAACTGGTCTGTAGTTTCCTGGATCTTCCTTCTTGCCTTTTTTTGAAGACTGGAGTGACACTGGCTTTTCTCCAGTCCTCAGGCACCTCTCCTGTTTGCCATGATCTTTTGAAAATGATGGTGAATGGTAGGGCAATAACATCAATCAGTTCTCTCAACACTCTTAGGTGCCCATGGACTTGTGTATATTCAATTCGTGTAACTGATCTCTGACTCACTCTTCACTGACTAGTGGAGACTCTTCCCTCTTCCAGTCTTCCCCTCAGGGTCTGGAGTTCACAAGGACTAGTCTTAGGAGTAAAGACTGAAGCAAAAAAGGTATTCAGCAATGCTGCCTTCTCTGCATCCTCTGTTATCAGGGCTCCCACCTCATTCAGCAGTGGGCCCACATTTTCCCTATTTCTCCTTTTACTACTGATATATTTAAAGCTCTTCTTCTCTTTTACTTTCTTTCCAGTTTAAGTTCTAAGAAGGCTTTGGTCTTTCTTGTTGACTTCCTACAAACCCTGCCAACATCCCTATAGTTCTCCCAAGTGACAAGTCCCTTCATCCACAAACTGTAAATTTCTTTCTTCCACAAGACTTTCTTCAGAAGGTCCTTGCTCATCCATGCAGGTCTTTTACCACCTCTACCTGATTTTTTACTTGAAGGAATGCACCTATCTTGGGCTTGGAGGAAGTGGTATTTAAAAATTGACCATCTGTCTTGGGTTCCTTTTCCTTCCAGAGTTTTAGTCCATGGGATTCCTGCAAGTAATCTTTGAAGAGTCAAAAGTTAGCCTTGCAGAAGTGCAGGGTTGTAATCCTATTTATTGCCCTACTTCTTTGTAAAATACTAAACTCCACCATATCATGGTCACTGTCGCCAAGACTGTTCCCAACTTTAAGGTAACCAACCAGACCTTCTTTATTCATTAATACAAGGTCCAACAGTGCACCTCTCCTTGTTGATTTCTCCACTAACTGCATTAGAAAGTTATCATTGATGCACTGCAAGAGCCCTTTTGGACTGAATATGCTTAGCAGTGTGGGCTTTCCAACAAATATCAGGGTGATTGAAGTCACACATAAGTACTAGGGAGCGTGATTTAGAGGCTACTTCCAGTTGACTGTAGAAGGCCTCATCAACATCTTGGTTTGGTGGTCTATAGTAGACACCCACAACTGTTTCTCTCCAGCTGTATGTCCCTTAATTCTTAAGCCACAGGCTTTCAATCTGTCCTACCCACCACCCCCCTGGATAGAACTCCATACATTCCAGTGGCTCTCATGCATAAAGAGCAACACCAACACCTCGCCTTGTTGCTCTGTCTTTCCTAAATAGTACATAGCCATCCATGACAACATTCCAGTCATGGGAGCTGTCCCACCATATTTCAGTGATTGCGATTATATCATAGTCATGCAACCTAATCCAGATCTCCAAATCCTCCTGCTTATTCCCCATGCTCCATGCGTTGGTATATAAGCATTTCAGAGAGGGAGTCAAACAATTCCTTTTCACTTTTGGAATCTGACCATTCCCAGCCACTTTCATGGTTAGCAACCTATTAGTGAGCCCTATGTTTTTGTTGTCTCTTTTGTCACTGTTTCCTATCTCGAGTTGGACAGCAGGCAGAAGACCATCCTTAGGCTTGTCTCTAGTGAGCCTGGATTTATCCCCTTCCCTCTTTGAGACTAGTTTAAAGCCCTTTCAACGAGCCCTGCCAGCTCCTGTGCGAGGATCCTTTTCCCATTTTGAGACAGACGTACTCATTTTGGTTTGCATTTGTGCAGCATTTGGTGGGATAGGGTCCTTACCCATGTGGCTTCTCAGAAACTGCCAAGATGAGTTAATATTAATAATAATACTAAAAATAATCATGTGTAAATAGGGATAGCGACAGGCTCAGAGTTCTCAACAGCCCTGGTAGGCTTTGATCTTGCATTGGTAGAGATCAGGATGTGCCGCCTCCCCAGATGACAGGCTTGGATAGAGAAAAGAAAAAAGAGCTATAAACATACCCTGTAAAGTATGCCTCTGTCGTCCTCCGCAGGCTCCCTCCCCCATTAGCTCTGATGATTTACTAAGCGAGCGTGTCTAAGTACCAGCAAAAAAGCCACTTGGAAATTAACCCCAGCAAACTTAACAGTCTCACACCTGACCCCAGAAGTGTGTAACATTGGTCATCCAAGTAGTAATGACTCAACGTAAAGCAGAGGAGAAATATCACAGGTATCACAGGGTGTTAGGTGTTGGAAGGGACCTTGGAGATCTTCAAATCCAACCCCCAAATATGCCATTAAAAGAGAAGCATGGAGTGACCTGCTGAGTGGTGACAGCCAGTAAAAGACACAAACCACCGTGTGGTTCTGACAGCATATTATATTCAGAAGCTAGAGGGGCAGAGAGAGGAAAAAGTAAAACAAATGGGGTTGCTCTGTACATATGGCCAAAAGGGAATCGCCGCACAAACTTCACCAGCCAGGAGTTGTGGCATGTGGATGCACTGCCTGTCGGAGGCAGAAGCACCAGCCCTTTGGGACTCCAAAAGCCTCATGGTGAAAGACAAATGGCTGCAGGAGATTTGGTGGAGTGTCTGTCTGGCAGCAGGCTGGCAGGTGCTGCCGATCGTCGGTGGTAATGAACTGAAAACAAGGAAGGAGCATGATTTAGGGGGAAGTGGTGAACTGTGATTTTTGTCTAACTGCAGATTTGGTTTCTCAGCAAATCAGATTTATGCTTTTCTCAGACAATTTTCCTAATAAACTGATGATTCAGAGCCTACAGCAGATGGGATTCTTAGCTGAGGTAGAAAGTATTGGTTTTGTCCTAAAAGGAAATTATCCATTTTTCTGTTCTAGAAAACTCTTTCCTGGAAAATGTTATGATTTTTCCTTCCTGGCAGAAACACAGCTTTTTCAAATAACACCTAGCTATCTTCTGGACTCTTAGCTAATACGCAGAAGTTCTCATTAGAAATAAGTAACTTGTGAGAATTTAGTATGTCGTGTGCTGGGGAAATTTTTTGTTAAGTCAACTTCTGTAATTAATAACATCCCAGAATGATTGCCAAAAGCTACAGCACTAAGTGGTGATTTGAGGTGTGCTCTTCATCTGTCTGAAGGGCAAAATGTCTTCTGCCCATGGCTGCAGGAGGCTGCTGCCAATAATTTGGGAATATTTCTCAACTAGGAACATATGTCTACCTAAATTCTTGGAAAGGGACTTCCATCTAGATGTGAAACTGCTGAGGATTCACTTCACTTCTCTTCTTCTTCCTGTGAATGTTCAGAGAGTTGATTCCCACTAAAGTAATTCAACACTTTTTTTGAGTGAAAAACATCCACTCTATAGGCAGTCTCTGAAGGATGGCAGTGAGCATGAATATATCATTATAAAAAGACATTTTGCATTCAGAAACCACATGTGGTCTGAATTTCTCTGAGAGGGGTATTCTCTTCACAGGCTATAGATGTGTGTGGTACACAGGGTGACAAAGCCTTTCGTGACCTTGTTTTGTTTAAAATCCCTTTGAAGACTGTCATGTTCATCTTTCTTGAAAATTGTGTTACAGCAGGTAGAGGAGGTTGGTTGGTGCTGTGTGTGTGAACATACCCTGGGAAGTGACAGAGATGGCTTCCCTCCTCTTTTTGTAGGCTTGTGGTGCAGGTGCAGAAAGATGAGGTTTGAGATTTGAAAATGCTTTTAAAATAAATTAGGTTTTTATTTATGTTACTATATGTGTATTCTTTAAAAATCATATCTCCGTGGAAAGCTTCAATAATTACATATAGAGTAATTTGTGTGGTAGGCTCCTGTTGAGCCTGTACCAAGTATTTGATGATAATCTGAAAAAGTAAGTAACAAAATGGTGAAATTTGGTGCTCAAAATATAATTGAATGTAAACATGATTAAGAGTTTTCTTTGATTTACCAAAGCTATATTAATCAAAATTACAATAGGAAAATGCACTGTGAGTAAAAGGAAGTTACTATTAATTAGATGGAACAGTCAATCTTATTATGGGGTAAGCTTCAAAACAGAAGATTTTGAAAAGCGCGATGGAAAACATCTGCTCAGGTCTGAGCAGTGATCAGGAAAGCATAAATATGAAATGGCATGACATTAATTTGCTGAAGAGAGGACAACACTGAAAATATGACAGTGTTGTTCTAGAGATGGTGATGTGGCTTCACCTTGAGAGGCATGTTTGGTTTGGTTACCCTAATTAAAAAATGATAGAGCACGAAATAGAAGAGGTTCAGTGAAGGGCGACAACCGTTATCAGAGGCATGGAAAATACTTTAGCAGGAAGATTTTGCATGCAAGCAGAGACTGCAAAGGTTAGGTCTGTTTATTTTAGGGAGAACAATACATAGGATGTGCCACTGAGAGACAGTCTATGATGGATATAAATAAAACAACAGTGCCATGACTTTTTCCTCTCTTGGATAAGAAAAAAAGACATCAAATTAAATTTGAAGTCAATGCATTGAACAGCTTTAATAGGAAGGACTTTTAACCTAAGTTTTAATTAGCCTGTGGGACTCATTGCCACAAGGTAGGATATTGAGACCGACAGATTGGCATAATTTGTATGATTAGCAATATCATCTACAGTTAGGTGGGCTGGAGTTTCATCCTTTGTACTTCCAGCCATACACTAAACACAGCTTCTCCCTCAGGCATACTAGTGCATAATCCTCCATTATGGGATTTTACAGAACCTTTTGAAGCAGCTGGTACAGGTTGGTCTCTTTGCCATTGCTCGACTCCAGCACTTTGAATCCTGTGCTAGTGACAAGGTCTGGGCTATAATTCCTGGATAAAAAAATAAGTGTAGAAGTTTGGATTGTTGTGGTTTTTTCCTCTCCCTACCTTTATTGACTTTTCTCTGAGTGTGAAGATACTAGCTTGGAGGAAAGATTTTTGCTTGCCATGGAAGGTGTCTATTTGCCCATTCTGAACCGGTTTAATTTCTTAGTACTTCTAATAGCTTGCATCTTTTACAGTCTTTAATCAGTGCACATTTTGGACTTTTTCACTCCAAACCAGCTGCCATCAATAAACTGGTCCAGTAATTATTTCTCTGGCTTCAGAAAATGGCTATCGTGAATTCAGCAGCACTAGGAACAGGTGGGCTGCAGAATGCCTGTTTGATTTGGTAAACAGCATTAAAAAATTGGCACTTTGACTTCGTCCCTATAACAGACTAGTTCTACAGCTTTTGTTAATAAGCCACTGTATGTTTTCCAATGTCACAGCATATGTTATTTGTCATTGCAAGACATTCACTGCTTTTTTTTTTCCTTTTAGAAAATGTGGAAAGTTAAAACCACACATGAAATGTCCATGGGATGGGAATCCTTCCAAAATGTACAGTGGTGTTTGGTTGGGGAGAGCCCTTTGGGAAATGGGGAGGGTACAGATGGATAGGCAAAGTCAGAGCAGGCTGTTCCTGGGGTACAGCACCGGCACAGATGCTCTGCTCTATGTAGTTCCTACTCCATGCCCAAAAATTGTGCTCTGAGGCGCTTTATGCTTGTAGGACGGTTTATCCTAATGTAGAGCTGGTAACTTGGCATGTAGGAAACCTGTGATATGTTCTTGGCTGTGCTCCGACCTCCTGGGTGAGCTTAGGGAAGTCACTGCAGCAACCTCAGCCCTCTGTAAAATGAGGATTGTGAACCTCCAGTTCCATGTATAGGCTCTGTGAGCTACTGGGGAACTAAATGTTACTAAATGGGGGATGAGATGGTTACTGCTTCTCTCAAGGATGGGACTGGGCATGGGGCCAGGACAGGGTGTAGTCACCAGACAGCAGAATGTCCCAGTGCTGTGAGCTGCTGGGTTTCCTGCCCCTCATGGCATCATAACACAGCTTCAATACCAAATAATGCATCTGGGCTTCTCTGTTCATCTGTTCTTGTAGCCTCAGATTTTGTTCCATGTTCTCCTCAACAGTCATTGACATTTGGAAGTGCTTTTTTCCACTGAGTCTCTCAGTAACTAGATCCTGCAGAAGGGGCTTTGTAAGGCAGACAGCTGTTAACTGAGGGGCTCAGGTGAGGCCATAGCTAATGAGAGAAGAAATCTTCCCCTTCCACCTCCCCGAGGATAAATAGTGCTAAAAAAGATCTATGGGACTTCAGTTCCCTTGCTGTCCTCTCCATGTTGCCTGGCAGAGCAAGGCTGAAACTGTGGGACAGCAAAATTAAACCCTTTGGAAGGGCAGATAGCATCTGCTCCTCCTGAGAGCACTGTGCAAAATTCATTCTTCACTTCTGGTCATAAAGGAGCAAGTAAATAGATTCTTCTCTTATTTCTCACAGGCGTGGCTGCAAAGTGGTGACAGGGGATTTGCTCCTTCTGCCACTGCTCAGCATCAAGTCACAAACATGAAGACCCTGTGCCGTGAAGGATAAGGATGGGAGAGTCACAAATGCTGGGGTTTTTTCGGGAGTTCCCCCAGTGCCGCAAACTAGAGATTTGCTTCTTTCATGTTAGTAGCTCTTCCCAGCACAGCAATCTGTTGATTCTTCATCTTAAAGGGCAAGCTGAATGACAAAAGTGGAAGCCTAGTGGATTTTACACTGGAGAGAGTGATGTCCCTGCACACATTCACATCTGAGAAGCCTGTTCTGCTTCCTGTGTTAGCAGAGCTGCTGTTAAAGCTCTGTAGCATTTTTGGACAAAGAGTACAACTATGTTCCTGTGAGACTTTAAAAATGAATTAATACTACATTGATTTAACTTACTGGCTTTTTGCAATGCCTTTGTTTCCAGGCAGTAAAAGTTTGCTTGCCAGTTGTCCAGCCAGAAGCCAGTATCTATAAAAACCTGCCCCAGGCAGTTTGTGGACGACCTTAATTAAGATATGCATTATCATCCCTGCTTTGGGCTGCTTGTGAGAGAATGTAAAAAAGCACAACTAGACAACTGTCTTTCCCTCCTGTTTTGAGACTCATCCTTGATCCTACTGTGATTGCCAGCAGCAGACAAGGAACAGAGCCAGAAGAGTGAAAATTAATAGTGGTGGCATCTGAAATCTCCATCCGTGAGCTTAAAAACATGCCTGCTTTAGACTGGGACTTTATTTGCTGTGGGGAACAAGCTCATTCTCCCAGTCTGAGTGCTGGAAAATTTAAAAATAGAGTGTAAAGACTCCTGCTGCCAATCTGCACAAGGCTTCATACAGCATGTGGACTTTTTTGTGATCAAATGGGCTATGTCCTGTTGTCTATGTAACTCTGTCTTTTCAGGCATATTCATTTTACATAGTAGCTGTGTTCTTAACGGGCAAGGGTAAAATGGTATCCTGAAGAGCTTCTCCTCAAGTATTTAGGGCTTTTGTTTTCTTGACTAACAGTCTTAGTGAATGAGAAAGCAGCTGTACTTCGTTCTCAGAATCTTCATCTCCCCCTTTGCTACCTCACTTCTCACACAGGTTCCTTGCTTCCCTTCCTCTAGCTGATTTACACTAAGGCATGGACAGTCCTTGTTCTTCTGGGAGGGACCTTCCCTCCCTGTGCATCTTTCTTGCAGCCTGCTGAAAGGCACAGAGTGTCTAGGAAAGCTCAGATGTGCTAATTTTACATTGTTCATTGTCTTGGGTTTGGGTTCATGATCACAAGCAGCAGCTGGGAGGGGCCACAGCCAGGATAAACAACAGAACCAGCCAGTGTGATACTTTTCACCATACTGATGCTATGCCCCAAATACAGGGGAGGATGGGGGCACCTGTTTTCAACTTGTTTCAGTGTGTGGCTTCAGCTTGTGGTCAGAGAAGGGAAAGTGTCATCTTGAGTTCTGATAGAATCTCATGGTTTCTGTCACTCACTTTGTATGTTATTTCATTAGTATTATTGTTGTTCTCTTTTTGTGCCATGTTATTAAACTGTCCTTTATCTCAACCCATAGGGTCTCACCTTTTTTCTTCCTCCTGGTTCTCCTTCCTATGCCACCAGAGGGTTTGTGGGGGGGAGCTATGGACAAGCAGCTTTGTGGTGTTTATCTGCCAGCAGAGGTTAAACCACAACACTCATAAATATTTGTTGGCTTGAGTTTCTTGCAAGGAATGTGCTACAAATCAATAGCTGGTGAAAGAAACAGGACTTTGCTGTAGGGCAGGGTGGATAATGGTACAAATCCTCCTCAGTGCTCTAGCAACTGGGTACCACCTGGCTTGGGAACATAGCAAGCTCCAGGCTTCATCACTTCAAGCATACCCTTTTCCTTGAAGATGGATGAATCAGGAAAGGTCTCTTGGATGTGGGCATAAGATGCCCACAACATTTTTTCCTAGACCATCAAAAGCTTGTTTAGTGGTATTTTCTTCAGGCTGCTAGTGTTGAGTTTGACCTAAAAGGAAATGTGGGAGGTCTCTGAAGGCAGTTAGTGACTTCCAGAGCCATATATTCTGCAAAGGAAGAAGGTAAGCTCCTAAGCCTTAGATAAAATGCTCATCACTTAGACAAATGTTCAGAGATCCTCAAATCCTCCGTAGAAATAGGGGATTGCAATGTTAAATGTAATTATGAAATGTCTATAAAGCTGCAGCCACAGATGGAGCTTTATAACTGGTTGGAAATAATGTTGCACCAGCATCAATTATCCCCAGCAACTGCACAGAGATATTTTTGAGGTGATATTTTCATTTTACAACAGCATTTGCTCACTTGCAGCCACCATCCAGGTGCCTCCCCATTTGCACCCCAAGCATGCAGTGATCTCTCACCAGGGCATGGCCTGTCATGTCCTGTTGCCTCAATAATCAACAGCTCAGATGAATATTTTGCCCTATCTTGGCACCTATGCTGTCAAAATGACTGTGCATGAGAGAGCCTGCCTCTCTGCTACTGCAGATGTGAATATTAGCTACACAGTAACACTAAATCTTGTTTAAGCTACAGACGTTCCACCCAGTGATGAATGTCACTACCTGAATAATTTGAGTAATTTCCTGCAGCTCTAGTGTACTAGCAGAGAAATGAATGTTAATTTACTGCTAATTTAGTATACTAACCCTTAATTAGCAACGAGCAAGCTCTGAAATATTGGATTCTGAAAGCTCATCAAACTTTAAAAAAAAAAAAAAAAAAAAAAAAAAAAAAAAAAAATTCACCCCTCCCAGCTGAACTCTTCACTCTATTTGAGGTTATTAGCAAAATGCTATGGGAGTGCTGTTCATTACCTCTCACCAGGATATATGTAGCTGGGCACACCCCCATTTACCACTCTTGCTGCAGAAGTCCATTAAGAAGATTCTTGCTCTTATGCAGTATATTCGGCAGTTGTACAGTATTGCAGTGTGCTGGTACACTGTAGCTTTAGTGACAGGCAGGATTAATGACACAGATTATCGATGACTGGTGGCTAAAAAGGTGAAAGAAAGGCTGAGTGTGTCTAATGGGCTGGGTCATTGCTATGGGAGGCAATACATGGCAATGTAAAAAAGCTGGATGTGACATGACTACATCATCTCCTACTTTCTTCTCTGGGCTGTTTAGCCCTCTCCAGTCAGGTCTAGTGCATCCTACCCATTAGCCCTATTGAGGTTTGTGTGTGTGTGTGTGTGTGTGTGATAGCTTGCACAGTAAGGCACAACACAGCCTGAATAGGGGTCTGTGTGACCTGAGTAGGGCATCATATGTAGTCCTGCTTGTGAATGGAGAGTGTTTGCAGTGGGCTGAGTGGTGACAGAAAGTGGTGGGGCGGGAGGATAAGGGACACTAGGGAAATGGAAAACTGGAGAAAGGAAACAGAAGAAAGATATGTTTGTCAACTGAACTGCTGAAGCCCACCTAAGCACTAAACTGGCATGGGCCAGCGCATGTCTTACCCATGCATCTGGATGTGTTGGTACTAGAGTATTTTTGCAGAGAAAAGACTAAACTGTGAGGTGAAACTTCATATTGCTGGAGATGAAGTTAGCAAAAGTCCATAATGTTGTTGGAGAGCTCTGCTAATTGTCCAGCAGCAATTTCCCCTTATGTACAGGATTATTCAAATATCATCTGGCCAAATAGCTCAGTAATAAGTAGAAGATCTTTCAATGATGAATAAAGGCTTTGAGAGCCTATTCTGTCCCCATGAAAGATAAACCTGTCTCAGAGGTAAGAGAGTGTGGGATCTACTCACGATGTGTGTGCATGCCCTGTCTGTGGGGACAGGTTACCCAGCACCCATCACTACAACTTGATTTCCCACAAAAAAAAACATGGTGAAGTTTCCTACTTTTTTCAATATATGGAGATTTGTCCTTCCTAAATGCACTTCAGATGTGGACTTCTTTGATATTTCTGCCTGAGACCCCTGTATTTACCTAATATCTGTCAGACCCATTACCCTACTTTCCCTTCTGCCTCTTAAGTTCCAATCGTGGCATGCCATCAGTTACCTAGTTGAGTGACAAAGACTCAATTGCTAGTGCTAGGGAATACTGCATGTCCTCAGAATAAAGGATCCACTGCCCTGAGACCAGCTCCAGCTTAGGGAGGTTCCTTGGGAGGATTTCCCAATCAGATAAGTAGATAAGTGCTGTACTGAGAAAGGAGGCCTTTCTAAGGTTAGTGGAGCAGCAGGGTGACAAGCTGATTTAAAACATAGGTTATCCCTCCAGGGTCCACATTATTCTTCCCTTTTCTCTTTCTGTTCCCCACTCCCTCAACAGTGTCTCTTGTGTCTCCTCAGGTTTCACCAAATTCTTTGCAGTTGGTGGAGATTCTGTTGTGTTGTTCAGTATTTTATTTCCTTTTCTTCCTTTTTGTCCCTATAACAGTTCCAGAGGACCCATTTCACACCAAACCTGGCATCAGTGCACAGAGGACTATCTCGCTTTCAATCATACATGGAAATGCATGTTCAGGGGCTGGGATGTGCAGGGATTTCTACAAAATCTCCTTCTTCCCCACAGCAGCTATTACCAGTTTCCTTGCAGCTTCTCTATTGTACCTGACAGGGTAAGAAACCAGTTACCTGACATAAGCTGTGAGCATGGCAGGCAGGATGCAGCACAGTTTTTCCATTTGATATTTCTGAGAAGTTCTCTATTTTGGGGAGATCAGCTCCCCAGAAGGGTTGCTTTTCTGCTCATGCCAGAAGGTGTGGGGAATTGTTGTATTTGCACATTAGAAAAAGCTGATGAAAAATGGCTTTGTTGGCTTTTCATTCAGCTTTCTTTTTGAGACTTTTTCAGGATTTCTTGAGCCTTTCTTCCACAGAACATAGATTTCTGATGGAAAATTTTGCCATTGCTGAATGAGCCATTCCATAAAATAGAGATGAAAATTGTTACTAGGCTGTGGTCTTCCCCCGCCCCCTAAGCAGAAAGCGACTGCAATGTTAATATACAGGTGAGACAGATACACTCTCCACTCCTTTTTTGTGGTGCTAACCATACTGGAGAAGGGAACAATCATCTCTCTGTGCCTCTTTTTGGAAGGTGCCTATTCTACCCAGCTATTCTTTACAAGGACTGATCTGGGAGAACACTTTAGTCCCTGTTGTATTGTTACATGCATGTAAAAGCAGAATCTGACATTGGATTTAGCACTTAAAATCCATTATTTAAAGAAGTATGCACTTCCTTATTTATGTGATGGGTGTTTTACTACTGGAGCACTTTAATAAGATCATACATAAGCTATATTTATCTGCAGTGTATTATTTAGACACAAAAGGTGAAATTCACCTAACATGATGTAGATGTGTTCATTTTAGTTTGGACTTATGCAGCTTCTACTATAGTCATTGGAAGGAAACTAGTACTTTACAGATGTCGTTCATTGTCCAAACATAGATGTGTAACACAAAGGACATGAAATGAATCCTGAAAGTCCCTATTTCTCCCCGGTGATCACAAAGGACATTTTGGGTGCCAGGCCTCAACAATTCAAGTCTGCAGTAAGGTAAGTACTAACCCACACCTAGGTCTTCTGCAGAGATTGAGGAAAGAAAGGGTCCTGAGGTTTGTGGGAAGAAAAATTTTAAGTTGAAAAAAACAACATGTGTGCTTTCATAGTTACTAAGATCTGTTTTACGACAGCGTAACAGAGATCAGTAGTCAGGTTTACAGAGTGGAAATTGCGAACCCTGGAAGCAGCAATTAAAGTAAGACTTGGAGCACAAGTTGGTTCACAGATTGATTAAGCTACACTGATCTCCTTTCATGGGAAGAAGCTGTAGCAGAACCACCTCCTAGGGCTTCACCTAGGGTCAAGCTTGACCAAGATACAAGCCTTCCCCATCACTCTTCAAGGGTTCCTGTCAGGTATAGAGGGGTAAGACAGCAGTCTCTCAGGGTTTTGCTATAGATTCAGATCCACATGTCCCAGGGACCTCTACTTCCCAAAAAATTTAGGGTGTGCATGCCAGATCATCTAACCCTGCCCACAAAGAAATCCTCTCCCTCCCCACCCTGTCAAAATAATTGTGGCAATTAGCCATGTGTCAGTCCTGCTCTCCACAGATCTGCAGAACTGATACTTGTCAATACTACTGATGAGCCCCAATGCACAGGGTTGCTGGTGGAGTTGGACTGTTACAGAAATGAGTTTCGCCCCCAGCTTCCCAGTGTTGGGGTCAGAGCCAGTAATCCTGACTTAAGCAGGAGGAGCTGTGGAGAACTGCACTGGAAAGAGCAGAGTCTTCTACTGAACTTTACAACAAGCTGAGCAACTTTCGTTTTTTTTTTTAAAAAGCAGCAGCTGACATCTGTTGTTATAAAGGGACATGGCTGAATAGATAGGAGACAGATTCCCCATTATGAGTCCTCCTGATGGCCTCTGCAAGGATCATTTGAGATGTCAGTCACCTCGATTTTAGGGCACTGCTTCGTCTTGTCCTCCTGGGGTATTGTGTTTGACTACAACTGCCTCAAAACAGGCAATGTTTTTCCGAGAAATTACTGTCCCAGAAAAGATTCCATGAGTTAAGATCGCATAAACTTTGGTGGCTTCAGCTGACATAAACTTGTCTGTAGCTGCCATATCATCTACCAGTAAGACTCTGTCTTTCACATTACTGACCAACACCATGCAATCCACTTCATTGGTCTTCTTGCGCTCCTTGTGAATGAGGGCGAAGTCTACATTCAAACGATCTGCAATGGAAGTCACTCTCTTGGCTCCACCAGCATCTGGTGAAACAATGGTGCAGTTCTTCCATTCTGCAATATTGTCTTTGATCCATTTCAGTACAGCAGGATCAGCATATAAGTTATCAAAAGGGATATCAAAATCTCCTGAATCTGAGATGCATGCAGGTCCATGGTGATTACATGATCTGCATCTGCTACAGACAGCACGTTTGCAAACAGATTGGCAGAGGATGAAGCTTGACGCTTGTCCTTTTTGTCCTGCTGAGCGTAAGGGAAGCAGGGTATGACAGCTGTGACTCTGCTGGCCAAGGCAATCTTTCAGACATTTATCATGATAAGGAGCTCCATCAGATTGTCGTTGATTTCACCGCAGCCACTCTGCACAGTGTAAACATCCTCCCTATGTACACTCTTGCCTATTTCCACATGTGTCTCCTGGCTGATGAACTTCTTCGTGACCACCTTGCCCAGCTCCAAGCCGAGGCGGCAGTGATCTTCTGGGACAGGTCCTGGTGCGAGCTTCCACTAAAGATCTTGATGTTGGACATGATGGTGGCTATGGCAGTGGCACTGTCCTCCCAGCTCCGCCTCGCACTGCATTTGGCTGCCACACAGGGACCCACCCATCTCCTGCATGGAGATGCAGCACAGTGAGCACAGGTCATGCCAATTCCACTCCACTATTTTACCATATCTGTGGGATGGGATAAAGTCTAATGTGATGTTGTGGTCAGACTTTGGAGAGCAGATAATCGTGTTATGTTAACACGACTCTTGGGAAGATGCTACTGCCCTAATATCTGGCATTGGGTGCTAACATGTCCTGAGTCTAAGAAGTATGCTAAGAACTGGAGGATCATCAGAGGACTGTGGAGAAAGCTCAGAACTTATTTCATAGCCATTTAATTGAGAAAGACTGGAAGATCCCCGCCCTGGTAATGAAACCTCAGCCACCATCAGTAAGTGCTTGTACTAGGAATAAGGGCTTGCCAAATTTCCCTTCATCCTAGTGGAAGGGAAGGCCAGTGGTGGGTGGAGTATGGAACTGAACAAAATGGTGGTGGAAAGAAGCAGGGGTTTCAGTGGGAGCCAGCCCCTGGTAGAGCACACCATGGTGATGTTGGCTTCTGCTTTGCTGCCAATTTTATAATCAGGGTAGGGTGTTTTTCTAACAGAGCTGCTGTAGTTGAAAGAGGGATTAATTCAGGGAAGTTTGTGCTATGCAGTAGGTCAATATAACTGATTATGACAGACTCTGTGGGGTAAAAGACTGTGTCTCCATAAATCACAGCCATAGTTTTGTCCAAATGGTTTGGAAGCAGGCTCTTGTTTACTAATCTGTAAAGTCTTTAAGCATAAATTTAAATTTTCTTTCTGGAAGCTCTTAAAAATTGATTCCCACAGTAAACCCAGCTTCAGGAAATCTAGGACAATGCCAGTTAATTAATTAAGGCGATTAACAAGTAAACTGGTGCTTCCTTTCACTGTGGGTGAGCAGTTGGCATTTTAGCAAACTTTGCTTTATAATAATAGTAATACTTCTTGGGGCTGTCACAGTGTCCTCCCCCACCTCCACCTTTTCCCAATTATAATTCTCTTCTTTTGATCTTGGAAATGTGTTTATTTATTTATTTATTTTAAATCTAAAATATTCTGCTTGGAGATGACATTTTATGAAATGTTCGCTTTAATTATACAGGGATGGTTATCACTGCAGGGATATTGGCACTGGCTTTCAATGCAAAATCCTTCTTTACTGCTGATTATATCTAGGAAAGCTCCCCGAGCCTTAGGCACCTGAAAATTGTAATGAATCATTGTTCACTACTGTGAACGGCAGGGAATAGAAATTAAAGAAGAAGTGGGAGGGCAATAGTGGTGGCATCTAAATCAGCAGTCCGTGAGAACAGTGGGGAGGCTGGCATGCAATTGTGCTGCTCCTGGCCCCAAGTGGGGGACCAGGACTGTGGCTGTGCCCTGTGGCATACCAAGGGACCAGGAGGATAGTAGTGCCCTCCTAGGGAGGTCCAGAGCCACATCTTCCCTCCTTTGTTGGCTGCTAAAAGTGAACAAGGAGGGGAATCATGAAGGTTTTCCACTTGGAGGGGCAGAGACACAGCCAGTGGACTAACTGTCAGAGCCCATGACTGTTGATGGCTGGCCAAGCCTTCAATCTGGGGTCTACCAAAGCCTCAGGGTATAGCACTGGGTCCCCGCACAGCTGCGGTGCGTGTCCCTGCTCCCCCAGACCTGTGTGAGGATGACAGGTTTCCATCCTCTGTTTGGGGTTGGCAGTAACCACACCAATATTCCCCAGAAGAGATTTGCCTTTCCATCAGCAGGTGGATACAGGCCAGAGCTGATGCTTGCTAATGGACTGACTTGTTCAGGTCTAGCAATAGATGTTCCCTCTTCGAAAGACCCACATACGACAGTGGTGTTTACTTTGGGCCAGGCTGCTCGCTCCTGCATACCTAAAACTTCTTGGGGCTTTTATCCATCTCAGTGGGGCTGACTGAACAGTAAAGTGCTCCTGGACACAGGTAAGGGTGGTGTAATCTAAGGACACTTAGATATAATTAATAGCACTCCTCAGCTTTAGTGCTTTCATGAGGAGATATGAAAAATCTGTAACAAAAGAGGCTGGAGCTGTTTTTCATGTACCATGCCTGGGGGCAGACACAAGGTCTGCCCTGGGTCATGGGCAGGCAGCTGCAGCTCTCACCTGTCCCTCTGGATGCAGAACATGAACTGCAGTCACTCCTTGGCACGACTTTACAGCAATGCTATTGCAGCTTTGAGAGATTCCTCCTGTCTTCAAATGAACTTTCTTGATATCATTCTGTGGGTTTAAATTTGGCCCAGGGTACCTACTTTAGCATTTCTGCTTTTACGCCTACCTGTACAGGCTGTCTAATGAATCCTGCAGCCATAACTCATTCTCATTACACAGATTGCAATGTGGTCTTGAAATATGCAATGAACTAAGATTTGAACTTTATGCTGAACAAACATGTGACTAATGGCAGGTCCTTCCCTAAAGACCTTACGTTAAATAGTTTCCTCTTCAGGTTATTAAAACTTCTGTTTTGCTGCTTACATGAAGATAGAGCTGAGTAAATCATGGATATTTTGGACCACTAGTAGAAGTGAAAAATTGGCTAGGTGGAATGATGGGTTTAGTGGCCAAAAGAAATACCCTGTACTTTGAAAAAGTACTTAGTTTAGTTCTCTGTTCTTTAATTTTTAAAAGTGTCCTGTCTTTTAAAAATCTAGCTCAATATTTAATTCCAAAAAGGCATTTTAATATTTAGTGATGTTGACAGTTTGTTTCCTTTTTGGGGATAGAGGAAAGGGAAGGAAGTGACAGAAACCATGCATTACAAGTCATTTTGGTCCTTTCATTTCTGCTTTTCAGGAAATTTCATATTCAGAAAAATTAATAGATCTCCACTGAAATAATAACATAAAATGAAGCCTGTCTAATGCTACCCAGCTGTTTCACTACCATGGAAAAGAAATAGTGAATTTCATCCACAAATGCAAAAAGTGAATGTAAGAGCTGGGTATAAGCCACTGTTGTTGCATCAGGCAACATAGGTAGACTCAGCTATTAACTGAGCTAAAACTGCACTAAAGAAAGTGATCATTAGAAGATTATCTAAGACTTTTACTGTTAATGAAAACAAGTTCCAAGTGCTAAAAAACTCCAAACATCTTTTAAAAATGAAGGAATTTAAAAGATCAACTTTAAAACCTTTTTGTCTTAACACAAAAGCATACTTTAAAGAAACGACCCCCCTCAGTTTCTTGTGCATTAGGATGTTTGGCCTAATTTGATATATGAAAAGCATGAAAGGGCAGTGGGTAGTGAGGAAGCTGCATGTGGACCTGAAAGAAATGGCTGTGGAGAAGCAGGAGGTGTGGAGCTGGCAGGGCTGCCGCAGGCTGGCAGGTGCTCCTGGGCAGAGCGTGGTGCTGTGCCATGGCATGCAGCCATCGCCACTCGCACCCCGCTGACCCCCGGGGGCCCTGCCCTGCGCACTGCTGCACCAGGCAGGCTGGCAGAAGAAATAGGTTTGCAAAAAGGCCCAGTATGGCAGTGTGGTTCCCCAGGTTTGAACACAAAGGGCAGTGGGGGAAGATGCTTCAGGTCTGAGTAGGGGATTATAGGATCCTTTTATGCTTTCAGGGCAGCATAAGGGGATTGTGTGAGAAAAAAGAGCTGTTGCAGTTCAGGGCCTCACCCCAAAGCCTGCTGGAATTGGTGGGAGTCTGCAGAATAAGAGCATAGCTTCCCAACAGCCCTTTCTGCATGCAGTGTGCCCTATCCTGCAGCTTCACAGCTCATTCACCTCTAGTTTGTTCTAAAACTGAAAAGAACTATTAGCTAACTACCTAGAAAACTAATTCACCTATTGTCACACAAATCCTGTCTTTAGTCTCATTCAAAGAATCCTTCTGTCCTGGTTTGTCCCAGAGTTTAACGCAGGAAGAAGCATGAGCTGAAAGTGTTCAGCACCTTTGAAAAAAGAGACCACATGCAGGTAGCCTGCATTAAAGGATGCTGGAAAATAAACTCCCTGGCACATTAGCTCATGGAAGTGTATGTTGGCAGAGATCAAGTCAGCAATTCATGCTGAGCATCTGAGGTCACGACAAAATCCAAGTTCTGTAAAATAATTCTGGCTTTTTTTAATCCATATTTATTTCCTGCTTTCAGGCACTTTTGTAGGTATTGATCTGATCAATGTGAGTAACTTTTTTGACAAACAGGCTTCTTAAAATACCTTAAAAGCTTCATTATTAGGATAATGGAAACAAAGTTAAAAACAAATCAAACAATGCACGTGTAAAAGGTTTCCCCCAGACAGCTTGAAAATAAATTGAAAACAAATTCAATTAAAATAACAATCAACCTTTTTGTTCCTTCAGTGGTATGATTTCTCTGAGGCAGGTGCACCATGATAAGAGATTTCTTTGAAATACTTGGGATAGCATACCCATAGGCAGAGCTATGACAGATCAAAGCAGTATTTTTGCTAAAGAACAGCCTGCTACTATTAAGATTCTACTTTAAGGTCTGAAATGTTTCTTTCTTCCCCCCCTCTCCTGCCTTTCTTCTTTTTTTTTTTTTCTTTTTGCCCCCAGTCCCAGATGCTTTTGCATCTGTTATTGTTCTTTCCTTTTGCCTTTTCACCTCACTAATCCAGGCCTTAGATCTTGACCCAAAGGAAATGTCTTATTAAAATTTCTTTTTACATGTGCCTTTGTTTTCTCCCTGTTCTATATAGCCAGTAGTTTTCTATTTCTCTGCTTAGTCTGATGCCCTTACGCCTGAAATTTCTTTATGCCATTAATCTTTTACACCCCAGCTGTAATGGAAATGGGTCCATGCTTGGAGCAGCGTGGAGAAGTGGTGCAGTCAGAGGATGGTCCTGCCTGGCCGAGAAGCAGTGTGCCAGCAGCACTGGGGTACTAAAAAAATCTGTCAGCTTCTATCATGGTCCCCTTGAGGATGTTTTGCTGCTATGAAGAGAATTACAAATGGGTTGAGGATTTGCTTCTCTGTTACTTGGCATCATACTGGTGGCCCCACATCTGCATCATTGTGTGCAAAGATAAAAGTAATGAAGACAGCTACCAATGAGCTGTTGTTTGGAAATGATTGTGCTGTATTGGCTCATAGTGGTAAGGACATCAAGTTACTTACTGTTTTGTATATGCTATAAAGCACCTCAGCCTTGCAGCCACTCTGAAGAAGACAAATTTTCTCTTCTAGCCAAGATCTGGCACTGCAAAGACCATCCTTGTATTATCCATTGATTTGGTGCCTCTCAGGGTTGACAGTGCAGCATGCTCTTGTGAAATAGGAGCCTCTCAGCCAGGCTAATGATGCTTTGGGTAAATTACAGCATTGTCTATGGAGAGTATGTGATGTTCACAGATGAAACTTGCTGGGGTTTTTTTTCCACACTTTTTGTTTCAAATTTGCTTGATGGCTACTCTTCTCTGCCAAAGTACCTTTTAGTGTTGAAGAAGTTGATGGGTTTTCTGTTTTGAAGATCCACTGAAATGAGGTATGAAATACTCCCCTGTAATCTAGTGTGTATTGGGACATCACGTTCCCAGGTGTGTAACTTAAATTGTTTTTTGTTGGTACTCTGCATGAGGTATTTGGTTCCCTGTATTATCAACAGACTGGTAGGTAACTATAGACCAATTACACTCTTTTAGCAGTAGCAAATAGAGGATTAGAGGGATAGAGGGCCATATCTTCATCATCTTGTTTGTCTAAAATGATAGCATGCTCCAATCTGATGTGCCACATCAGACATGGCCAAGAAGCTGCTATTTGGGACAGTCTTAGGTATGAAGGCAGAGCTCTGATAGCTTCATGAAAGCCAGACAAGGAGCTGGCATTGTAAGACTGATTTCAGCATACATTTTTTTGTCTTCAGGAATGGTGTTTCACCTGGTAGTTCTGTGCCGTGGCTGGGTTTGGTGCTACTTCTTGTTTGGTTTGAAACAATGGTGTTATATAAACATGGTTGTGGTCAAAGGAGGAGTTTGTCTTGTTCTGAATGCAAAGTGTATTTCTTGTTAGTCCAGGCACTGTCACTTTCACAATCACAGATTGTCTTTGGAGTCAACAGAATTCATTTTCATGCCCCACTAATTACTGCCTTGGAAACTATGGGCAGTAAAGGCATAGTTCATGAACACCGAACTAGTACAGTTTATTCTGACACGTGTTATTAGCTGGAAGGATATTTGATGTTAAATAGCTGGAGAAATCTTGCAAAGTTTCTTTATGCTTTGGAAAACAACATGTTTACAGTTACCATTTTGTGATTTTTCTGTTTGCTTTTCATTACATGATTCAGCCAAACTGCAAATCAGCTGGCAGCATTTGCATTTTACACAAGCTCTGTGTCTTACTGGTTTTATTAAGGGCTTCCAGTAAGATGGTATTTTTAAGATGATTTTGGAAGATGGTTCCTTTCTGTCAGCTATTGTCATCAGGCCTGCCAGAATAAAAGTAAGAATTTGGACTGGTGATGGATTTAGAGTTGTGCTTGGATACATCCAAGAAGAGGCAGAATATGACGTGGCTGGGCAAAAGAGGTCAGTGTGCTACATTATTCTCTAAAAGCAGTCAGATCTGCAGGATATTCTAAGTTGGAAGCATGTGGAATAAATTCTGGTAATAGAAAGAACTTGGGAATTAAACTGGATGTACTGGGTGAGAATAAAATGGGGATATTGTATGGGTTAGATATGTGGTGTTAACATCTATTTCACAATAGCCAGGCAAATTGAAACAAGACAATTATTTGGTTTATTTATCTTTCAAGCAAACATGATTTTTAGTAAGACTTTATTTACAAACTTTTTGGATCATTGTGCTTCTTTTAGAAGTTACCAGGCCCTGATTTTTGAACATGCAGAAAGCAGGTTTATATGAAATTGATGGGAGCTACAGGTTTTGAGCACCTGTAATTAAGAGAGAAGCCAAGGCAAGGCAGCTCTTAACAAGCTCTTCTGACTGGATAACCTGAATCTTTGGGCAAGTCTGAAAGTGGAATGTGAATTTAAATTTTACAAATAACCTTTACTTTTTCAAATGGCTGAAGCAATGTTCTAGGTCCTGTGATACTATAGCTTGACCCTATCTATGATGATATAAAAGAATCAGTTTTTCTGTCTACAGAGTGTAGTCATTCCTGGGTGAAATAGCTAGAATCTCTTTTTAGTAGCATAAAGCACAATTTTAGGTAGGAGAGAGGAAATGATTTTACAGCCTAGTCTGAAAGTAATTAACAGAAACAGGGTGTAAACACTGGCTTCTGTGCTCTCTGAAGTAAACAAAATAAGAATTTATGCTATTGACCTTGTTAAGTAACTAACATTTTTTCTTCTCTGCAATAGCTTTTGCTTTCTCCCACAGTTCAAACCCCCCTGAGCCTGAAGCCTCATGCTACACCAAAATGTTCAATCCTGCATTTGAATAAGTTGAATAAATCCAGCCATACTGCTAAACATATGGTAAGTAATAGCATCATTAACAATAGCATAGTGCACGTTTGACAACTGAAGGGATTTGGCTGCTCTCTACCAGGGGAGTGACAGCAGAGAAGCAGTCCTGTCTGCTCCTGCCAGGCTGTCCTGTCTTTCACTCTCCCTCCACCCCTGCCTCGACCTTCTTGGAAATTTGAAAGGCTGCCCATTTTCCTACCTGTGACTTGGGCTCTTATCTTACACTGCCAGCTCCAGGGCTATGTAAGACCACCTCTGCAAGACTCCATTTCACCTTTAAATGCTGCTGTTTATTCTGCCTGGAGTGACTGCATGGATGGGGATGAGAGCGTAGAGAAGAATGAATGCCCTTGGCATCTGGTTGGGGCGATCGCTCCGGGGTATGCCTTCATCCTGAGCATGTCCTTCCATGGCTGAGCACTTCCTGTGGCATTTAAACAGGTTGTGTAACACACCTGAGATGCCTATGATGTTCCAGCTACTGCAGCTTGATCAGGAGCATGGAGAGCTGGCACATAGTGCATTCACCACTCCAGAACTAAGAGACCAGTGGACTAGAGCACATGGAGATAGTTGGTGGAGTGATGTATGTTAATTTTGAATTTTTTCAGAGGAAAGCATGTCTCTTTCCATATCCTCCCTTTCTGTCCTATCCTGGAGACATAGGGGCTGTTGTTGTAGTCCAGCCTCAGAGGATGTGCACAAGATCCTGCCTATCCTCTTCCAGAAATTCTCCTGGTGCCATGCTACTGCAGGATGCAGCAGTGCTCAAGGGTGGTTGAGATGCCTTGCCCCCAGCACCTCATTCCATGGATGCCAGTATGGGTTGGCAGGCACTGTTTGGTTGACTACTTGCTGCTGCTGCTGCAATCACTGACAGTGCCTCATAACCCCACGCCCCTGCCTTCCCTGCTGCCCTTCTTTTCTGTATGCTTCATCTTTGCTTCCTCTCCAAGCTGTGCTTGACTTGCTGTCCCTCCTTTTCCCCTCTCTCCTTACCAGATTTGAAATTCAGAAACCCAGCACGCCCAACCCCTGCTCATCCCAAAGCTGGAAACAGCAGAAGTTATCCCAGTTACCCCAGAAAGACCAGAACCTTTGCCTTCTGCACCTCAAAGAGCAACTAACACAAGCAAATGTTTTGCATTTCCATGTTATTGCTGCTCTGGTGCCTCATAGAAACAACCACAGCCAAATGAAACTTTTCTGGGTTTGATAGCCAGCTTTGCAAATTCTCTTAGACCCATGGAAACAGCAGATGGCTTCTGACCAAAAAGTCACTCCATCAATATAATGCTTAATACTAGGGGATAAGTATTAAGACTGCTGCTTCACTATGAGTCCTGGATACATAAAAGCAGTTCACTTCATCATTTCTGAGTTCCCTTCACTTTCCACCTGTTATTCTTCTCCTGTGGATCAGTGAGCTCTCAGATAATCTCTGTTTCTGCAGCAGTGTGATGGACACTGCTCATGATGCTCACCCACAGACTGAGCTGGTTGAAGGTGAGGAGCAGTACTTCCTGCTACAAGAGGTTCTTTCAACAATTTTTCTGGCTATATTCAAATCCCAAACTTCTGGATCAAAAACCATCCGTGAGTATTACAGATAGGTCACCAGTTCATACTGTCCATCTGTTTAGATGTTGTTCTCAACCTCTGCTAGCTAATGGGTTAATAGAAACACCTCTGTAAATTAATTTCTTTTGTTCTTTATTTTCATCAGGAATTTTTTTTACATAAATGAACATTCCTCTGCAGCATTTGCAATCCAGATGCTACCACTTTATGTTAATGAAAAAGGACCCTGAAGTGAATTGATGATAAGGTGGTGATATGTTAAAAAATAAAAACAAACCCAGCAAGTCAGTTCCTGTATTTTGCATGAGGTGAGCTCTTAGAAATGCAGTAATAGAATAAAGCATAATAAAAAGAGAAGTTAAATGTAAATGATTCTTTTTTTTACTTGAATTATTGAATATGCTTTGAAGAATAATAAAGACAAAGATTTTTTTTATTTTTTATTTTTAATAAAGGATTTTAAACAGACTGTTTCAATGAAAAGCCATGTTACATTGCTGGAGAAAGACACCATTTTATTTATCTAACTCATGCTTGTTTTTAAAGGAGTATGAGTTTTCAGGGGGCAGAGAGAGACAATCTGGCATGCTTTGGAAAGACCAAGCGCTTGAAGATGTGTTTGGCTGTGCCTCAGGTCTGTTTCAACTATGCAATCTACTGTGTATGTATATGAGAAGCTAGAAAATAGCAGGTAGAGCAAGAGAGTCACTAGTAATAGCTGAGAATTATCAGTGCTGTGGGCTGAAAATAAGAGAAAGATTTATCTGCCAGCAAGCAACAATGCTTTAACCAAAGGGGACGGTTGGAAAATGGGTTGTTGCCAAGGGGTTGTGATTTTCAGTGAGCGAGGGAACTTGTAATGTGTTATTGTACCTTAGGAGCATCAGCATAGGCATGTGTGCTTCCACAGAGCATTGAGTAGGAGTTGTGGACAGTAATGTGTGTAAGGGATGTTTATGTGTGCAGTTGCTTCTGTTTGTGAGGCTGTGGTTTGCATCCCAACGCTTGCCGAAAGACAGCACGTGTTTTAGGAAGATTCACAACGTGCACTCCCTGCCTTTGACTTTTGCTGACTTGACAGATTTAATGCCCTAGTGCCAGGCGTCAATATGCCTCAAATTTATTGCTCACACTGAATATTACTTCAGCCCTCCCCCTTTCCTTGTCCCGTGTGCGGGAGCCCAGCAGATGGAGCAGTGTTCCTGTTCAAGAAGGCTGCTAGCAGAAGGGGAGGGTTTCACTGCGTTGGGAGTGGGACCGGATCCAGAGCAGCACTATGAAAGTCAATAGAGTTAAGCCGATCGGCCCCTGTGCATCTATAAAACACAGAAAAAAAGGCTCAGTATAAAAAAACTATGTGAGATTTCCAGTTTCGAGGAGGGGCTTGTTGTGTGATATATATATAAGATTAACAGAATAGTTTATGTACAAATATATCAGCTTTCCCAAACTTATATGCTCTATGGTAGATTGTTTATATCTGAGCTTTAATTTACAGTTAAAACTCAGACAAGGGCATAACATAATAATCCTTTTGATCACGTTGCTATTTTATGGTAACGATATACTTTATTATTTTTAATAAAACACTAGTAGCTGCTGTTAGCAATATTCCCACAGCAGCAGCCATGAGCAGTGGCACAAACAAGAACAGAGAACCCTTCTCCATCTTTTTTTTTTTTTTTCTTAATAAATAATTGAAAGAGAAAATGAGAAAAACAGGGTGTAGAGTCCAAACAATAAACACAAAACAGGGTCAGAAAGTGGAGCACATGCTTTCTTCTCCTTTAAACCTGACTACACATTGGGGTTTTTTTTTCTTGATGTCAGAGAGAAATGTACTCAACTCTTTTTGTAGTGAATTGTATCTTGGAAAAACATTCTTATATATTTCAGTGCTGAGTGGAGTAACATGTATAATGGCGCATTTTCATCTGTGTTGCAGCAGTGGAGCTGAGACAGCTCTGCTACTGTTTGAAGCACAGCCCTGCTCCAAGTTATTTACTCATGGCTATACCTGCCCTTAACTGCCTGCTGCTCATCTGGAACAGTTATTTCACCCAGGTAAGTTTGGAATAAGAGGTCAGCATTTGGCCCCTGCAAACTAATGGGAATTTAGCCCTTTGTACGTTTTCTCTCTCTTGACTTCATCGGTGGGGCAATATCATCATCTTCCAGCTGCCTCTGGACATTGTGGCTCACTGATATCTATGCATCACTGCTTATTTCCCAAATGTCTTTCCTCCAGTGTATGTTCTTTGGACATCTTCTTCAACAGGATGTTCTTTTCAACATCCTCTGAAACTGCACTTGCTGTGACTTTCCTCTACAGCGTCCTACTCTCTGTGTCTCTGTGTTCAAGACACCCGGTGTTCAATGGTAATGCTGCATTTCAAAAGCATTGGGACTTTGTAATTGCAAAGCAGACCTAACTGGAATTTAAACAGCTTCCTCTGAATACAGGCATTTTACATTAGCAAGGCATGTTTGTTTGGCAAATTTCCTTCCCTTTCAAGAGGGCTAAATTTGACTTCAGTACAACCATCCTACCTGTTTTCACAAGGTAAGCAGTAGAAGTGATCTTTGGGTTGCTGTGTTAACCATCCTGTACATATTTCACTCAGGCAGCGTCTATATGTCTAATTTTGTGCCCGTAGCAGGAAAAAACCAGCTGCCATTATCACATCATTTTAGCTCTATTTAAAAACTAACAGGAACTGTTACAATGTCTTAACTATCAGATTTAAACTTCAGCTTGACCTCCTTAGCCAAGAAAAACAAAAGACGAGAAGGGATTAGTTTGCTTTCTATGAGCACATCAAGGGGCAAAAGCTCAAGTGTGTGGGGAAAAGCTGTTTCATCTGAGGCTAATGATAGCAGGGGAACAAAAGGGGCTCGATTTGTCATGAACGAATGTAGGATGCTAGAAGTTCCCTCATGTCTAGTCAGTGTAATTCTGGGACAATGTCTTGGTAGAAGCAGTCAGGCAAAAAAATCCACAGCTGGCTTTTCAAAGGAGCATCCTCAGGGTGTGAAAAGGATTATGGAGTTGAGGCCTGCAGGAGCTTGGACTCACTGCCCAGGGAGCCCTTCTCAGTCTGCTGCTACTTATTCCTGTGTTAAAATCATTTAATGCTCTAGCTGGAATTACTCCGGGGTACAGAAAGAAGCATTTCTTGTGGTTGCATTGCTTAGGAAGAGGTACCAGCTGCGTAGAGTAACCATCAACTCCCAGGCTCATTGCCTGTCTGCTGTGTCACAGCTCTTGGCAGCTAGGTTGAGCTCGTGCCTCTGCTGCTTCTTCTTGTTCAACCCACTGCCTGCACTGAACCCTTTTTCATCTTTCCATCAGGTCTATGTCCTGACTTAAAAAGCCACTCCATACTCTCTCCTAGCCTCCTTCTGTGGAAACTTTACCCCATGTCCTTCTTCCCCAGCCCCTTAACCTCATCCACACCCCCAGCTGCCAATCATATTCCCAGAGAGCAATGATCTATATCTATCATCTTCAGCTATCTCATGTGGATCCCGTGCTCCATTCTTTACACCTGCTTCTCTTTGGAGTCTTATCTCACTCTGAACACATGCCATATACCTGGAGTGAATAGGATCTGCCTTCTTCCTCCTGTCCTCTATGCCCCAGTCTCTGCACCTCCTTTTTCAGTGCTAGAATATCTTACACCTGCTCTCAGTATTGTTTGGAGGCTAGAGCCAAATTTCCAAAGTGGTTGTTGGACTGTAATATTTTGACATGGTGGACACATGGGTCAGTGTTGATGACACTTGCTCAGTTCTGCTTTTGTGTCTTGCTGGGTACAGCTGTATCACTCATTATTATTAAGTTCTCTGATTAAATTTGAGTGCAGGGGAGAAACTTAAATTAGTGGAATGCTGGGTGTGTTGGATGTATTTTCTTGGAGAGATGATCCAGTTAGATCCTCAGAGAAACAACAGAGAGTCTGTCTTGGATGTTTTATCAACTTTGTCAACAAGTGGAAGCCACAAAAGCAGGTGAGTCTTTGTTGAGAGGCAGTTCTCTGTAGTCTGCTGTTGGGTTGGAGTTTGACAGATGATGGTGAAACTTTTTACTGATTTCCCATGACTCATGCTGTGCATGACTCACTGCAGAGCATGCCTGTCATGCCCATCAGGATGAAGCCATCTGTGAGAGCCTGTGCATCTGTGGTACTCAAGAACAGATCTTCACCAGTCCATGGAACAGTGGTGTCACTAGCCAGGGCAAATGGGGGCTGTTATGCTTAAGTCAGCCACTACAGCAATACAGCGTGCACTGCGGCAGTGTATTCCAGCTTTGTACTGCTAGAATGGGGGTCCAATCTATCTGATCCATCTGCTGTCAAATTAATGTCCAAAGCTGGCTTTTGGATTCAGGTCTTTCACAAGGAGCAGCCTGAGTGACAGCTAGGGGAAAGAATACAGAGATGTGGATTTCCTGCACTATAACTCTTGAAGACTGAAATAGTTGGTATTCATAGTTCAGCTCAGCTTTGGCAGGGCGCTCTGAAATTCTAAGTTACACAAAGGAGAAACCATGTGTGCTCAGATACACTAGATCTTTTTTTACTGTTATTGTACTAACTCTTCATTTCTAAGTAGCTACATGCCAGATGCATGCCATTTCCCATCCCTCCTTACAACAGAATATTAAATTATGAAAACACTTTTTGTCTGAACTTTGGCAAAAGGACATCTAACACTCTGAGAGCATTGCTAGCCTTCCAGAGACACAGACAATAAACTTCTGGCACTTTGCAAGTACCACAAGATAAAATTTTACTTGATTATGAAGTTTGTGCACTTCATATTAGTAGTACTAATACCTCAGAGGAACAAAAGAATATTTTTAGCATTTCATTTACATAATGGCTGAAGTGAGAATTTGTTCCTTGTTGAATAGGTACCCTGGGGGTCCTTTGATTTGCTATGGAGCTCTGTAGCATGGAAATAGCACAGGAGTTAGCACCAATGGAGCTTGGGTAGTTTCTGGCTTGTCAGTGTCTTGCTACTCAAACCCCATTAACTTGCCACCTGCAGATTAGGTAGCTTCATGCATTTGCTTATAGTGATGCTGATTAGCCAGCTGTTAAGCACAGAGAGAAACCTGGGATTTCAAGGCAAGTTTAAAGGAAGGCTGTGAACGACAGTGCATTTGAGAGAAGGGTGCATCCTGTCATTGCTGGGGTCCAGCTGGCATGACTCACCTGTGCAAGCCCTATGTTCACGTGGGACACACTGTGAGTGTATTATGGCACAGATTCCCATTGTTCCGTGTTGTGCATGACCGCACTGAAGGATCCTGAGCTAATGACTTGGGTAGGCAGTGACTATGTGAAATGTTTCCTGACCTTGTCTTGGAGTAAATTGAGGACCAGGGAGGGAGTTTCTCCATCATAGAAAGCAGCACAGCAAGCAAAGTGAGCCCTGGAGCCATAAGCCATTTAGCACAGCAGCTGTCAGTGCAAGATCCCAGCAAGGCTGATGCTGATGGCCTGGGCACATTCCTCAGCTATCTCATAACCTCTGGGCTTGTATGGCAGACAGAGTTTTTGTTGGAAATGTGAATCGCAAAACACTGTCTTCTGTTGCTTGATGCAATAAGCAACCATTCTTACCTTACAGTGTGCATTGACAACTACTTCCATCATGAGAACAGCAGGCCTAATTTGTTAGCCCTTGCACAAAAAAAAAAAAATCCTATAAATTTATTCAAGAACTTTTGTGACATAGAGGAATGCAGTATTTGAGCCACTATTTTTTAGTATTTCACTTAGAGTTTGACACTTGTAAACCTAAAGAATGGGGAATGTGTTCTGGTGACATAAAGGGAAAGTAATGAAAATTAAGTAGATACATATATTTAAAGATAATTAGTTAAACTGCATTTAACCTAAGTGCAAACAATTATTCAGAATTAGTGAAGTCTTCATTTGCTATAATTTGCTTTGAAAGTGGATTAAGGTAAATTGAATTAAGGCTTCTAATTCTACACAGAAGCATCTACATAGTGATGTAATTAAACTAATCTGTTCTAAGAGTTAATTTAAATAATGTATCCAGAACTATGAAAAGGGCTATGGGGCAGTTTCTTAGTTTGAAGAATCATGTTTGTTCATAAGACAGGCGCTAGAAAGTATTAGTTCATTTCAGAGATCCATGAAAATGTCATTGGAGCAGGTTCCCACTGTCCTGAGCCCTGCAAGGGCTCCCAGACACTGAAACCTTTCCAGGCAACTTGTACTGCTCGAGCTTTCTGAGCTGCCCAGCTCAGTGCTCCTTTCCTTGGTGAGAAGTAATATGGTAATGGCTGTTAGCTCATAGGAATTCACCTTGAAAAGCAGATAGAAACTCAGAGAAGATGGTTGGTTAAGAGCTATTTAAAAAATCCACCAAATTTTTAGTGAACAAAAATGCAAGGTGATTTTTGTTAGCCTTCTTTGGTTCCAGAGCACAGCATAAATATTTGCTTTTCTATAGATAAAACTTTCTATATATTCCAGACCGAGAAGGAAGATACAGGTGCAGTGTCTATACTTCTGTAGACTGATATATTCTTTTCTTTCCCCCCCAAAGATTACACTCATCTTAATTTCCTTTCAATTACACTCAGACATTAACTAATACTGACTAACTACGGCTCAAAATAATTATTGCTATTTGCTCCCTTTTGTAAATATAACTCCAGCACTGAGCTAGAAGAATAATGGCATATTTACAGAAGGCAGCTAATTAAATTGAGCTTCAATTGCTTTCAGTTTGCCAGAAGGAGCCATTTTCACAACAAAAAATGTGTGCAAGCCTGCATGCGTACCAGGAACAACTTGGTATAACATAATTCAGAGTTCCCAAGACAAAAATTCAGTTCAAGACAAATTTACACTGGCAATAAAAATCTCATTAAGGAAGATATGAAGATCTCTCTACTATACCACGACAGTTAAAAGAGGTTATCATTTTTTCAGTTTATTTAAGGAACAGTATATATTTCATTGTTCCAGAGCAGCTGTAATTGCAAGTGTCTTTCAAACACTTGCTTACAGTAATGCATTTGTCTTGTGACTGTAACTTCAGAACCAGCCTGTTGATGCATCTTGATTAGGACAGGAGAAGAGGCTTGTGTTTCATAATTCTTCAACTCTTAGTTCAGTTTTTCCCCATTTTTGCAACCCTGGCCTTCTGCACTTTGGAAAGCCTCTTTCCCCTCTATTATTCAGCCACCTGCAAAGATTTCCTATGGTCACAATTTGTCTCCAACTGTTTGTACCCTATTTTGTTCCTTTGAGATGTTTAGCTAAAACCATTCATGATAATTACAGAGCAGCAGTCCTTTGACAAATCAAAGTTTGAAAGAATTATTCTTGTCAAAGCCTGTTGTTAACAGTCCCCAGGGCCTTTTCTGTTTTGCAAAAATGAAAACAAGGAGATTGTTTCAGAGTTGTTTTTTCTTCTGTAACAAAGAATGTGTCTTTCTTTTCCTAGTGTTCAGATAGTGAAGCCTGGTACATTGATTTTTATTTACAGTCTTTCTTGCAACAGTTCATGGAGTGTTGGATGGAAAGTGGATTTTCTTCTGCTGTCTGCATATCATTCCTGAATTTGCTTTTATCTGTTGGAAGTAATGATTTGGCAGACATCAGCACTTTTCCTGTGTTTAATTAATTCCTTTAATTTTGTGGTAAATGAGAATAATGGGGCTTAATTTTGCTATTTATGTAAAATTGATTGGTAGTTATGGAGATAGCAGGAGATTTGGCTTTACCAACCAAAGTAAAGTGACCTCTCCATGAGGATGACTTGGCATGTCTCCTTCACTTGTCGTGTGAAAGTGGAGGTGGCAGGGAAGCAGATGTCACTAAGCTACATTTAGGTTACAGGAAGATGAAGTTTGGAAATGTGTAATTTAAAAATATATTACATGGATGGAAATTAGTACCAAGAGTGAAACACAACATGCTGTACAAAGACTGTTCCTACTAGCTCCTCTTTCCTTTCCTCTTTCCTCTACCACTTTATTTAATAGAAGATGTGGCACTGTCATGCCTCGGAGAACTGAGGAGCATGGGAGAAGTCAGATAAATGGACTGTAACGAGCATCTGAACTTGAAGCTGTGCCCAAGGATACCTGGCTTTGGTTTCTGTTTCTGCCACAGAAGACTTCTGTGCACTTTATCAAGCTCCCCATTGTTTTTTCCTCCTGTGCCATTTGGTTTATAATTCTGTCTATTTTGTCTAGTTTTGAGTGCCAGTGATGTGTAGAATGATACCTCATTAAAAGGGTGTAACAGAGGCTCCTGTTGGAGACCTCTGTGTGCTAAATAACACCACAAGATGTGCAGTAGTATCTGGTGGCTCATGGTTGTCTAGTGATCCAGGACCTGGTAGGATAGAGATGCTGTAGGTGAGCTTTCTATATCCCAGCTCTACTGGTGAGTTGGCTTTGAAGAAATCTGGACTTCAGTTTGCAGATTGAGCAAACATGAGCTGAACTGCACCTTCCTCTCAGAGTGGCTTTGCTGGCACTGCTGTGAGTTTGCAGTGATGGCTTGGCCTCCCCTGGCTGATGCAGAGACAAATTCAGTGCTAATGCCAACCCTCCCCAGCCAGTCAGTTGGGTGCTTTCAGTTGGGCCAAGGCTGTGGGGTGAGACACACTTGACTAAACCCAGTAAAAGAGAAGAGCTTTTGTTAGCCTCTGTCAGAAGTGCCTCATGTATTTGCAGGGAGTGGGACAAGCTACACAGACTTCTTTGAATTTAGCCTTAAAATCTAATTTCAAAGGCAACCACTTGCAAATTTCCAACTGTCTTTTAGTCTTAACGTTGAAAGTCCCTTCCATTCCCCCAGTGGCAATACTCAGCAGCCCTTGAAATTATTTCCAGCATGTATTTTAAGTTTCAAAAGAAGGAAGCACAGGAAAAAAACCAATCTAGATTCTCCTCAGTGGTGCTGCATCAATACTTGGCTGATCTGTATAATGCTAAGCACAGCGGAGCAGAGCTGAGCTACCAGTTGCTAGCTAACGAGAGGATTAGCTGTGCTTGCAGATGGGCTGGCATAACTTAAGCAAGAGGGCAAACATGTAGAAAAGTCAAACTTGGATTCTGGGTGAAGGTGGTACAGCCTTTCCTCCCAAGAGCATCTGCTGTGCAAAGGGTGGGCAGAAAAGAAAAGCAAAAGCAGTTGTTTGGCTGCGACTTGAAGAGAGTTTTACAGGGAGTCAGAGCAGCTTTGTTTAATGTTTGTTACTACTAATAATTGTATTTGTATTCCTGGCTAGCCCAAGTACTCTTAGGTTTACATGTGATAATCAAATACAATCAAAATAGATTCACAAACTCTCAAGTAGTATCCATTTGACTAATAGCATCCTCCAAGGCGGGCTGGAGAACAGGGAAAACAAACAAATTGACAACAGTTTTCAAAGCCAAGAAATAATGTAGCAATGCCTTTTCCCATTGATCTGGGCAGGGGTAGGGATGAGAACCCAGGTTGTGGTATGGGTATGGGCTGTGGTCACCTTGTAAAAGCTTTTCAGTACTGGGGTGATCCTGAACTTGTTGAGATTCCTTTGAGGCTTCCTCACTGAATGCAGATGATTCAAAAAGAACAGAAGGATCTTTGTTAGTTGTTTTAATAGTCTGGAAAGCAAATTATTCAATCTCACACTTAAAAGTTTACGTTCATTTAACAGCTGGTTAAAATCTGTTACTGTTGGAATACAAAGTGTTGCCATGTCATTGTAAAAGATTAACAAATTTCCCATTGTTTTAAATACAGAACAGAAATGTTTGCTTTTTCTTTCTGCATTTTCTGTAGGATGTCTGACAAGTTTTCTACCCTTATCTATTGTGAAATCTGCAACCTTGCTAGGATTTAATGTCATGCTATTATATTAAATTTTCATATTTTTATAATTCTGCAAGTCGTAGAATTTCCATTGATACCTTTATGTTCCATTTTCAAATTGTCTGCCTTTTTTTTTTTTTTATACTCCTTGCAATCCTAGCCATCATTTCGCCATTTGTGATCAAATTTTAAAATTATTTTTATGGCTCACATTTTAATTGGATATTTATATGTTTTTAACAAAAGAAACCTCCTTTCATGATTATAAGGTGGTGGGTGGTTTTTGTTCTGTGGTTGGTGTTTTTTGTTTGGCTTGGTTTGTGCGTGTGGGTTTTTTTTGTATTGTTTTTCTATTTGTTTGGTTGTTTTTTTCTTATCTCCTGGATATTTTTTATTCACATTTTATTTGCCTAAAAAAGCATTTTCAATTTCTGTTTTGGCTTGTCAGTTTTTCGGAGTACCAGGAGTCAGCATTAATGGTCAAGCTGGTATCTGCAGAGAAAAATTAAATGTGGTTGGGAATGCTAGTAGTGAAGCCATGATGAATATTTAGGTTGGTGATTTGTTCTCTTTATCTATTTTTTCATCCAGGGATATTGACTGATGAACCACCTCAATGTAACTGCTATTTTGTGTGTGTGTGTTAGAAAAATATCAGTTTCTAAAGTATATCCTGAAGTTGAGCCCTTGTGTTAATGTAACCTCTTCCACATATTATGGTAGATGTATTTCAGTAGGTCTGGAGGGGTCTCAGAGTGATGGTTCTCAAAGCATCTTATACTGACTGCATCTGAAATTTATAGAGACGCCTCTAGTTTGATTTTTTTGGTTTAGGGAACAAATACAACAGTTTGTGTGAGGGACAGGATAGGAATTAAAGCAATGGGTGTCTCAAAGAGGTAAAAGGTGCAAATTCAGTAAAGGGCAAAAGAAAACATGTGACTTGGGAAGGGTCAGGTATAAAGGCACGCTATGGCACTTGAGCTAATTTTGATGTGTGGACATATCACCCTCATGGGTTGACAGGTGGAAGATGGAGCCCTCACAGACACCCTCAGCCCTCCTGGAGGAATAAGCAGAGGCTGAAGTTTCAAGTACTCAAATATAATAAGCTGAGACTAAAGATGTTGCTACTTGAGGGAGTCAGGTTTTGTCCGTGAGGAGCACAGCTGACAGTTCAACGCTGCTGTTACGCAGCCTTGGGAGTATCAATGAGGTCGTGATTTAAGGAGCTGCTTTGTGGAGCAAGGCAAGCTGCATTAAGCAGAGGCGGGACTGGTCAACTGCAAGAGTTCATCATGGTGGAAATGAAAGAGAAAATCATCATTTCAAACAGCAGGTGAAAGCAGTTGAAATTAATTAGGACTGCAGTGTGAGGTGAGGTGGCAGGGAGCTGCCCACCTTGCTCTATATAACTACCTGCTGATTATCACAGTCTCTTTGTTAGTTCACGGTTCCTCGGGGCAAATTGTAGCCCTGTTGCTTGAGGAGTCAGAACAACAATTGGATTTTGGCCTCAGAGAGAAATTCTTGTTAACTTGAACAAGTAGAACATCCATGCTGCTTATTCTATGCTTTTCATATGCTTATTCGCTGTTAGTTTAGCATCTTACAAGTGAGGCCAGGAAGAGATTATATTATTTTCTCTTTTCAAGTTTTTTTCCTATAAATTTATTTTTCATGTCCCTGCAGAAACCAAGTTTCCCCCCTATTGTTCTTGTTATTGGCATTATACGTAGATAAAACAATTTAAAAGAGTATTTTTCCTGGTTCGGCAGAGCAGAGATACAATATACCATTGGCACATCTGTCAACATGATGCCCCTGCCTGTCTTTATTTTCTCAGTTTGCTTGTGGTCCATTTAAAATTAGATTATGACCGATTGGTTCCTGCATTCAAACTACTTTGCACAACACTTCATCTACGGGTGTATAAAACAAAACTGAGCCGACTGGAAAGCCTAAGGGATCAATTCCAAATATCACTGTGTAATAAAAACTATATTTCCTTAATTTTTTATTGATTCAGTACTCATTCTCCTGTAATGCTGTTGTGGTAATATTAAAACTCAGTGACTGACAGTGGCATCCCATAGAAGTGATTTAAATAGCAGTACCAGGGAAGAAAGCAGGTTTTGCTTTTGCAATAATTTCACTCAAACTGTCCCAGAGGATTTCCCTTGCAGAGAGGGAATAAACTGTGCACCTTTTCCCCTTTGAAATATATCACCCGTGTTTCTTCCAGCCTTGTACTATGCCTGTGAAGCCAACAGGATGCCTGCTGTTGGCACCTCTGGGTGAAGCCTGCAGCCTTTAAAAACAAGTATGAATATTTGGGTTGTAGATGGCAACAGGTTATTTGTGTAGGGTATGAAACTGATGTTTGCTCAAAGGAAAACCTCAGACTGTTTTCCCTGTGAGCCACAATACAAAACAAATACGTTCCACTGAAATGAAAGGAATTTGGATAATTAATAGTCACAAAATGTGTGTCACTTACAGATGGGAATTTCAAAGCACCTTATGAGGTTTGGATTCACAGAGTGAGTCAGTGAAGTGGGAGTTGGTCATGGGAGTCCCTCAGAGTACCTGGGAGTCCTTGACTACCCATGGAAAAAGGGATGGAGATTGTTTTACATGCTGTGAACCTCCAGATTCTGCAGCATCGTGCTGATGAGAGGCATTTCTCAGCATCTGCTGTCCGGGAGGCATTTGGTTGGGGAAGCAGGGTATTCACAGCACTCTGGCATGGATTTCTGCTCCCTGCAGGCATGCACAAATAATTTTTAGAGAATGCTAAAAATGAAATAAAACTTGGAAATGAGCTCCAGAGGCTGCTGGATAGTAACTAGTTTCTCTGTCAAGACAGGTTAATCCACTCTCATAAGTGTCACAGAACCATAAGAAGGCTGTGGCCCAGAGTCCATTTCTGGACTTGGGAAATGTTAATAGAAACAACCTCCTGCAGAAGTGGCCCAAGGTCTGGCAGAGACAGTATTTCATGTTGGGATGGGTATAAATCTCCATGTTTGTGGTCCAAAAATTGGAAACAAAAGTCAGGGAAAGTTTGGTCAAAACTCCATTGAGAGGTGCTAACCAGAGTGATTCACAGAAACTAAAATGTAATTAACTGTGAAGTAACCCCAAACTATTCAGTGGCAATTTATGGAAGATGACTGTGCAGGAGCATCTGTAGGGGCTGGGTGCTAGGACCAAAGCTGAAGAACTTCTCACTTGGCTCAGACTGATGAAGAAAACAAATCAAACCTACCTCTGGAAAAAACAAGAAGCTGAGGTCTGATCCTAAACCAGAATTTCTGCACCCAAGAGGGGACATAACACCTGCTTTGACATTAAGTGGCCATTTCATTTGCTCTGCAAACTGTGCTTGTTGATGATATCAGATACTAATTAAAAGCATGAAAAAAAGGTGGCTCAGCTCTTGGCTGAGTAGCATGATCAGCCCTTTGATCTGCAGAAGCACATGGGCCACTTTGCCTCGATGCAGGGCGGGTGGGAGCTAGCAGCACTGCAAGCTCAGCAGGAGCAGCAGGTGGAGGGGAGCACAGCCCGTGCCACCCACTGTCACACCAGGGTAGTATGTCACCCTGAGCCCAGCGAGGGATGAATCCCCTGTCCCACCACTGCTTCCCAAAGCAGAGGGCTGGATTCTCTGGACTTGTTTTCTGTTGACTGAAGTCAGGCAGTGGTATTGTTCAGGTGCAATACTGAATGAATATTGAGTGTGCCTCTAAGATAAAGTCATTATTTAGGAGCTCATTAAAGTACTGGCCTCAAAAATATTTCCTGCTGCTAATATCCTCTTCCATCACTGTGTCATGGATTGGAGCTTGTTCGGAGAAAGAGCTGTGTGCTCTGCAGCCACCTCCCTCCTCTTACCTGGGGGGCTGCTGGGACCGGATAAAACTTTGTTAAGCCTAGAGCTAAGAAAGAGCCAGGTGTTAACACAAGCTGTGAATTGCTAAGTAACTCTGGCAAAGTCCCTTAACACTCTTTATTTCCAGAAAAGACTCTGAGGCTATTTTTTCTCTACTCCTTCCTTTAGCTAGCAGGGGTATTGCTCCCTGCTGTGGAAGCACACTTCTCCCTCTTGCTTTCCCACCCTGCTTTCCCCTTTCTCTCCTCACACTCCTGAGATTCACCTCTTGCTGTGTCTAGAGGATTTACAATGGGAAGGGACAGAGCGGCCACTGCTGTTCCCACCCTTCACTATCCTGTGTGCTGGGAGGCGGCTGGAGCCTCAGGAGACACCACAGAACCCTGTCCCATGGGGACACCTCTGATCTTGCAACTTGGGAGCTGACTGTTTTCAGTTGCTTGAAGGTAACTTTAAAAAGGTAAAAAATGAGTTGCTGGACTTTCACCATCATTAAGTGATTCCTCGCAGCCTCATTGTGGTTTCCTCGGTGGACTTTGTCAGCATTATCGCTGCGTTGGCAGATGGCAAGGTTCTCAGCTCATCACAGTGAAATTTGGGAGGATAGCAAGTGTCCCTGCTGCAGAGCCTGTCTGCCACTCACCTTTCCTCCAGACGATGTGCACAGGTCTGCTGGAGCTTAAATAAATACTAATTTGCAGTAATGGCATTTAATCCTCTTCAAACCATAATTTACAGTATCAGATTATTATCATAATATCTGATCTACAGTTCTTAATGCTTTATTGTTATCCCATTACAGGGAGTTCTGCTGGCACTGCATATTGTCTATTTCTCTTACAAATGTTCTACAGAAACCTTATTAATTATTAGTCTCATAAAACACCTGTTAATGTTACCATTTTAATAAATCTCCTTCTTAATTAAATTAGGTGGTTCTGATAGTAATCCTCTAATGTCCACTGCTTTTCTGTTCTCATCACAGTCTGATTGTAGAGTGGGAAGCAGTGTTCAATTATAATTGATGTAGCCCATAATTCAGAACCAAATTATAACATATAAAGCCATATGACCGTTGAGGAATATAATAGATCTCCACACTAAAGTGTCATTTGGATTGATTAGTGCAGTTTCCAGAGCCTTGTTAGAGGTGAGAAAAGGCTTTATTCAAAAGGATCTTTCTCTTTCTTTCTTTCTTTCTTTCTTTCTTTCTTTCTTTCTTTCTTTCTTTCTCTTCTTTCTTTCTTTCTCTTCTTTCTTTCTTTCTTTCTTTCTTTCTTTCTTTCTTTCTTTCTTTCTTTCTTTCTCTTCTTTCTTTCTTTCTTTCTTTCTCTTCTTTCTGTCTTTCTCTTCTTTCTCTTCTTTCTTTCTTTCTTTCTTTCTCTTCCTTCCTTCCTTCCTTCCTTCCTTCCTTCCTTCCTTCCTTCCTTCCTTCCTTCCTTCCTTCCTTCCTTC
>JANHGN010021961.1:7615-22026 GCA_024605025.1 Megaceryle maxima | reverse complement strand
TCTGCCTGTATCCCCAGCCCTGCTTGCACCCGCAGCCCTGCCTGCACCCACAGCTCTGCCTGTATCCCCAGCCCTGCCCGCACCCGCAGCTCTGCCTGCACCCCCAGCCACAGCGCCCACCTCAGCGGCCAGCAGAAGGGCTTTGCCACCTGCCTGCACCTCTGCCAGGCTCTCAGCTCTCGTCAGCCCCTAATTGGGGAATGAAGGAGACAAGGTGTCATCCCACAGCCCGAGCCAGGCTCCTCTCCCTGCCTTAACTAAACCATCAAATCTCACTCTTTTTTACTCTTCTTACTGGGGCAGGGTGGGGAATATTTGCTTGAAATGCAATTTAAAAGGAAAGCAAATCAGATCTGGCTCCCTGATTCAAAGGCAAAATGCTTATTACTCTGCTCTCCCTGCCACTGGGATCTGTAATGCAATGTAAATTTGACGGCGCTGAAAGAAACCAGTCCTCACATTTCTGCCTGGAAATCCCCCTTCTCCCACCGCTCCTCACAGGGTAATTGAAGGTAATTGGGGACAATGACGGCTGTCAAGGACTCAGCAATTCTGCGTGGACCTGTACAGCTTTTTCCCCCCCCTCTTCTCTGGGTCATCATCACCTCATCCTCACATGGGATCCCATCCAGAGGACTCGTCCTCTCCCCTCTCCACCCAGTACCTCCATAGTTTGATCCAGTATCTACCCAGAACACCACCAGCTCCCTCCTTCACATCAACAGATATTGGAGCAGAGGGTAAAACCCGAGCTCTGGATAATGGCTTTATTTTAATTAGTCTGCAGCCTTCCCGTCATTAGTTCTCACCAGCTTAACCCAGAGCAAGGTGCAATGAAGACCCCACTAGTGCATATTAGTTTCCAGCCCTGGCCTAAGAAGCAAGAAATAGGAGTAGAATTTGCCAAAGAGAAAAGTTGCTGCATTATTTAGAAATTCGCTGATGAATAATTTAGTCAAATGAGCCTGCGAATGTTAGACAATATTGCATTACAAAATAAATCAATTACAATATACGGAGAAAAAAAACCCCAACAACCAACTAAACCTTCCCTGGCTCATTGAAAACCTCTGCAAAGGCGAAGAATATTCCCTTTATTATTGAAAAAAACCAAAAGAGTGTGTGTGGGGGGGAGTTTTAAATAAGAATCTGTTACAATAACCGAGGTGCTACCAGCAGCATCTCCTCCTCAGAGCCACGAAAGGGAGGAAGGCTCTTTTTGCTCCCCCAGCAGCTGCTGCAGCTCCTCTCCATTAACATTCCTCTCCTGTTTTTGGCAAGGTTAACTTTGAACCTGCCAGGTATCGAGGCGGACGGAACGGGCGAGTTAGTTGTCTGTAAATACACATAAATTAGCATCTATTCAGTCCACGCTGCCTCATTGCAAAGGGCTCTTCTCCACTGCTGCTCAACCAGCCTCCAGCACCAGACCCCTCAGCACCTCTCCCAGCGTGGTTAATGGTTATTTAGAGGTCAGTCCAGGTTTTGGTGCTCCCTAGAGAATCCATAAAGACTTTGGAGCTGGGAGAAGGGACTTCAGCACCAGCATCCCATCGCCTTAGGCTGGGATGCTGGGATAGCGCTGGGAGAGCAGCTTCCTGCTAACAGAGAAAAAACATCCCTTGAACCCAACAGCCATAAGGAAACTACATCTAGATCTGTACCTATAGTCCATAAATCCAGGGGAGAGCTGGCAGCGTAGCTGCAAAAAGTATTCCAGTTTCTGCCTGCCTGAGCAGAAGTTGGGCTTGGGTTAATTACTGCTTTATACAGGAGGGTTTAGGGAGAGAGGGAATTAAGGCTCCTCCAGAGAGCACCAGGCTGGGGCACCTGGGTGCTTAACAGAATCTGGAAAAGGAGTTAAAATGTTAAGCCTGTTCCTGCCGGTGGTAATTGCTTCTTGGCTTGGGGGAGGAGACCTCTGCATGTCCTTAACTCCCGTAGCATGTGAGGGCAGCAAGAGAGACCGAGGGCAAGGAGAGCTGGGCTCATGGGGACACTGTGCTCTCCTGCCAGTGTCCCCACAGTGCCCGCTGGGCACTGAGCCCAGGGATCCTGCCGTGGCTCCAGCCAGCCCAGTTGTTGCAGAAGCATTTAACAGGAGTCTTTGTTCTGGACCTTTTCTTTTACAGATAAAGGAACAGGAAAAATGCTCTATTTCCAGCTTTTGCTTCCTCCAATCAAGGCTATTTTTCCCTCCATCATCTTTCCCCTCTCCTCTGCTCGTGGCTCAGAAACAAGCTCTTTCTATTGAGCTCTTCCGCCCAGTTCTGGCCTCTCTCTCCTCTCTCCGTCTCAGGCTCCTTCACTATTTATTGTTGAGCACATCAGCCCTGCCAATAGTGGGGTGTTCACTGGCTGCCTTTCCCGTGAGCATCGCAGGGTGCAGGGGCTGGAAGGGACACAGGGGTCCTGGTAAAGGACTCACTGTGCCTTCCATCTGCCCGTCACTGCCTGGAAACCAGCAGAATTTCTCCCAGGATAAACTGGGGGAGCATCCTCAGCAGGTCAGGACATTGGCTAGAAAGCTTGTAAGCAAGGCAAGTGAGAGGGGCAGACACCATCTCATCCCTGGCCAGGAAAGGGGGGGATCAACGCGGGATAAAAGCCTCTCCCACCCACACAAGCCCCGGCAGCGCAGGGTAAAGCGCTGACATTGCTGTGTCTGCACTTATCACCGAGAGGAGCCGATGGAGAAGAGAGTCCAGGCAGTTTAATTAAAGATAGGATTCTTCAAGTGCTTATCACAAGGGCAGCGAGAGGCAGGTTCTGCCGGGACCCGAGGTTAACCAGAGCGATTTAAAGCTTTCGGTGTAAAACCCTTGACAAACAAGACAAGGATAGGGGGGTGATAAACCAGCGCTGCCAAGGGGGATGCAAAGTGAGGATCGTCAGCTGGAGAAGGGGAAACAGACGAGGAAAGAGCTGGGGAGATGGGACAGAACTTTTAGCATCGTGTATTCCAGCCTGGAGGATAACTGATCCCAAAGCGGTACCCAAAGCGTGCTGGGAGGAGAGCAGGACCACAGCTCAGCATTTCTGCACTGCCAGAGGCTTCCTGCACACCACACAGTTCTTGTTTTTAATTTGCACCTCAGTCTTAGGTTTCTGAAGTCACATGCAGCCCTCCTGGCTGTTGCCCAGGCTAAACTTCCCCTAGAGTGGGACAACCCCCCTTTGCCATGGGAAGCTGCTCAGTGCCTGCCGTAGACTTTCAGGGTGAACAGCCATGGGGATTTCCGGTGCAAACACAGGCACGTGGCAAAATATTTCAATAGATGTGAAAAAATGGGGGGAAAAAACAACCAAACAAAGCAGAAAACATAGTCAGAGCTAATTAGTGCTGGGGTTATATGAACGGGATCCATCATTCCCAACTAGGTCCATCTATCACAACCAGCTGAGTGCACACAAACCCATTGGGAAAAGTCAGATGGATGCTGTGGAGCAACCCAGGCAGATGAGTGGGGCTGAGCCAGCTCTGCCCTATACCCACCATGATGGGCAGCTGGAGAATCACCTCTACATGGGGCAAAATGTGCCCAGGGAGCACCCAGCTTCAGTTTTGCCCCAAGGAAGGGGGTAAAACCCACGGGGATGGGGGGTGTGTTTGGCTATTTTGCAGGATGGAGTAGTCTAAAGCTCAGAGATTGTATTAGCTTCTAAAATTGCCTTCTGCTGGCTGCCTGTGTCCTGATAAAGCACAAAGATATATTACCAACCACCAGCATGTGTACAGGAGGAGGGAGAGGAGGGCTGCTGTGGGTTTAAAACTCTCAGGTCTCCTGCTTTTGCAGACTCGTGCGGCTGTCTGGGAGAAGAGCAGCGCTGGGAAGAAAATAGGTACTGATGGACCCTCTAAAATCCATTAAATCCCACAGCATAGATGGAAATTTGGAGCCAGACCAGTTAAAGCACCAGCATCCACCTGGGATGCTCAAACGACTTTCCCCAAACTTCGCTCTGGCCTTTCTGATGTTTCCAGGGGGATTTTCAGCAAAGCCAAATCATCAAAAAAACTAACTGAAACTCACCCATCTGCCCCACATGGGGCTGAGCTGCGCGGTCACAGCCAAAGGCTGCAGAAAGGAGGCTCAACACCGCACACCGAGCTGCTAGAGCTGGGCTCAAGGATGCTCTGCAGGGACAAAAGCCAGCATAGATCTCTCTCTGCTCCAACAGCAACTTCCCTGCAAGGAAGACTGGTTGGTAGGGCTCCAGGGACAGGCACCTTAACTAAATTTCTTGGGCATTCCGGAGCTGTGGGAGAAATCAGCTTCTCTTAGGTTAATTAAATCATAAGAGGAAATGATAGCAGGGATAGAAGCGGCGAGCGCGGAGCGGCTGGGAGCTGGTGCGAGGCTGGGCTAATGACGGCTGATTTTGCATTAGCACGAGCGCCTTTGGTGAGCAGACAGAAATATGCTGAAGCAGAGGCTTTTGTCAAGCTCGGGCCAAAACGCATCTGTGAATAATTGAACAATATTCATGTTGGAGGAGTCAGCAATTTAGCGCCGGCTTCCTCCACGGTCTGGAAAGAAGAGGGATGGCTTTTGGAGAGGGAGAAGAGACAAAGGCAGCTCCGGCTGGTACGTCAGCAGATGGATAACGAGAGGTGTAAAGGTGATGCTGGGACCTCGTGGGCTCGTGCATGAGCTGATCTCCAGTTTCTGCTGTGCCATCATCAGGATCCGCAAGTGGAGGGGAGACAAAGCCGAGAGGAGGAGGATGGAGGGGAAAAGGTGATAGTTGTAATAGCAGCTTTGGGATCCTGCATCATTTTTCTCCCCTCAAAAGGTCAGAGACAGCTGGCCCTATTAAGAAGGACCTTTGGTGGAGAAAATTGCCTTGTGAGAGGGCGATTTCCAAGGAATGACGCTCTATTGATCGCATTGACTGCCCACTGGGGTCGTTTAGAGACTGTCAAGCTACCACCCCAGTGCTCCACCCTGTGCCAGGCATAGAAAGCAGCCTGGGTCACACCCTGGGATGCTCCCGGCCCTGGAAGACCCTCCATGTGCCGGGGAGGAGAGGGCTCAGGCAAGCCTTGGTCCCGGGGAAGAGATTTGCTTATCACCTCAAGCTCAGGGGTAGCACAGTGATGCTTTGCTTTCCAATTGCACCAGATGCCTCAGCAAGCCTGAAGGTCGAGCAAACTGGGAAATCAAAGTTGCTGCTGCAAAGGGACAAGAGGGGACACAAAGATTTTGCCACATCTTACAAAAACACCTGGAAGAGGCAAAACAGTTCTTCAAAAGGACCCTTACACTCAAAACAGTTCCTGACCTACAAAACACCACCAGTGAAACCTTTTGATATTTCTTGCTGGTATGATTTTTATTTTTAGCTGAAAAAAAACTAGAATAATTAGAAAAGAAAAACAATCAGAGCTTTTGCACTCCAGCACCAGTGCTGCCAGTTTCCTTCCCACCCCACACCTTGTTTCCCACCACCTTTAACAGCGCAGCAGAACACGCATCTCGCCGAGCTCCGGCTCCTGAACGCCTTTGTAAATCTGCCGTAACAACGGCGCGAACAAGAGTAAATCTTTCCTCCAATGTTCAAGGCTGACACTTCTCCAGCAAACTCGAATTTGTTCTTCTCCTGAACAGCCTTGTTTATAAATAAAGACATCCCACCCTCCGCATCCTCCTGCTCGCTGTACTTGAGGCTACACGACAGCTCAACAAAACGCAGAGAAAGGAACAGCAGCTTTGCAAAGAGCAGCAGCCAGGGGAGACGATGCCAGGTTAAATTGCCCGTGCCAGCCCAGGGTGCAGCCTCACCCCCCTGGTTCACACCAAGGAGCAGAGGTGATGGTGGGAATCCCACCAGCTCCAGCCATTGAGCATCTCTACCTTGCAGGGGTTGATACACTTGAGGGGGGAGGGATAAAATAATCTGTTTTCAAAGCTCAGATCTTGTTGAACACGTCATTAGTGCTGTTACCTTTAATGGGACCCCCTTCTTTTTCTTCTTTCCTTACTTATTTCTGAAGTTTCTTTCCATTTGCACTCACACTAAAGCTCCTCCCCTCTGGATGCACCCCACAGACAGTGCCTGGCGCGCTCCCTGCCTGTGATGGCTTCAGGCAGGGACGGGGCTGGTGGAAGAGCTACAAGAGCCCAGATCTTGGGGTGAAAGAAAAGAGAAAAATCCAGCAAGGATTTTTTTTGGATTTGCTGCTCTGCGAGCAGGGCCGGCTGTGCTCAGCTTCCCCACACACCCAGGGAAACAGCCCCCGGCTTCCCCACCAGCCACACAGGCTCCCACAGGAGATCTGAGCATCCCTGGAGTGGGAACCGACCAGCCTCTGCCAGGACCCCAGTGTAGCAAGGGCCTCCAGGCAGCAGCCTTGCCCACGGGAGCGATGTGTTGGCTGGAGAAGGTGGAGAGCCAGGCAAGCGAGCAAAACACAAGCAAGCGCACTCCAAGAAAGCAGCTGCCTCCAGGCTCGCTGCCCATTTTTCAGGCTTATTTGCAAGCTACAGCTCAGCAAAGTACGAGTATTATGTGCTCAGCTACCCGAAAAGCTGGGAAATGGAGGGGATGGCAGGTTGAGTGATGGCTTGGCCAGAGCTCTGCTGGGCGCAGGGGGGGCTGTGGGGGACCCTGAGCTGGGGACAGCCGGTGGCAGCCTGGGGACTTGCTCCTCGGGGGTGGCACTGCCATGTAAATGTCCCCTCTCCTGCCACGATCGGTCCCCAAGGGGAGTGGGCCGGCTCCCTCGACTGCCAGTAAATGCATCCACGGATTAGAGAGCAATTAAGAAGTGCTTTGAAAACATGAAGCACAACAGAAGCAATAATTATTTAATAAGCAGGAGTAATAACAAAAAGCATCCAGCTCGGAGCAGCCAGGATTGGCAGGTCTGGATTTTTAAGCAAAAGTTGGGACGAGCTTGTGGGGGGGGGCCATGCTGGCTCCCAGCTCCCTTCTATCCTCTCCTCATTGCCTGGTCCCTTTGGGCTCCACAGCCCAGAACCTGCTGCTGATCAATACTCAGTTAAACAGGGAAGAATCCCCCAGGAGAAAGGCTGCCCTGTGGGCATCACTGGGAAATGGGGAACAAATTGCAGAGGCCCTGCAAAGTAGGGCTGGGGTAGGGGCCAGAGTTTACGTGGTGTCAGCATCAGTGACAATACTGATGCCACCGAACAACACCCTCAACATTTTGGGGCACACCAAGATGTCAGACAGGGCACAGCCATCGCTGCACCCCAGGCTGCCAGCACACAGAGCTGATGGACCCCCCAAGACACCCACCCCACCTCCTGCTGCAACAACGAGGGTGTGAGGATTTGCAACCTCCCTCCCCAGCTCCCCACGGCGACAGTGACAAAAAGCAGGAGGGGAGAGATGCACATGAGGCTCTGGCTGCTCCTATAAACTGCTCCCACGTGGGGAGCCTGGGAAAAGTCTCCGCAGGGTCTCTGTGGACTTGGGGAGCTGCTGAGCTGCCTAATTTGGATGAAGCTGCCACCAAATCCCCTGGCCGCTGGAAGGGGCCCTGTGCGAGGGATGCAGCCGTGCTGGAGCTTTGCACCTTGCTTACAACTTGCTCAGGCTCAGGGCCAAAAAAACCACCCTGCTGAGGCTTTGTGAGAAGCTTCTCAGATTCATTTCCAGGAATTGCATGGCCCAGGAGGAGTTTCTTACCCAGGAGGTTGCAATTCTTTGTGTGTTCACAGAGCAGGTTGCGGCCAGTGCCCATCGCACCTAACTGTGCCCTGCTGCAGTGAGGAGGGTGAAGGGCTGGGCAGGGTGATGAAGGTCTGACCCTCCCTGGAAAACAGAGAGCTTAGATCTGCCCCGCTTTGTGGGGGGAAAAAAATAAAAATCATCTTCAGCACATGGAAATAATCAGGGTAGACATAAAATTAACATGTTTCAGCCAGCTTTGACGTGCTCCCCAACCTCCAGACAGATGCTTTCCCATCCCCAGCATCCAGTCTTGGCTGGGAGCTGCCATATGGATTAGATTCTTTTCCTGGAGCTTGCTCTAACACATACGCATAAAAAGAGCTATTTTCCAACAGGTCCAAAAGCTGCCATTGCTCCCAGTTTCCCTTTGACCCGTCCTGTTGCTCCAGCTTATTTATGGGCATAACAACACCCTGCTATTGGTTTACTGACAGCTGCCCTGATGCTGCTTGAGAGAATCGAGCTCCTTTCTACAGCAAAGTTTTTCCTGAGCCTTGGCAGCCTGAGAAAGGTGGCTGGTGCAAGAACTATTTGTATTTTCTGACGGCAGATATCTAAGATAAGGGCAGCACTGGGGAGGTGGCAGGAGGGGGTCAGCCAGGGGCTGGCAACAGGGACTATTGTCCATCACCTCCTCGGAGCAGAGAGTGAGCAAAGGGCAAAATTGTAGGAGGCAGATGAAAACCTGCTGAGATGCTGGTGACGCAAGAAATTCACCGCAAAACAGCTTGCGGAGGAGTTTAAAGGAGATGGGGCTCCTTTCCTTAGCACAGCACCTTGGCCGGGTGGAATTTTGGGCAGAAAAGTCTTATCCAGAGTATCAGGGAGGTTTGTTCGCTCAGACTTTTCCCCTCTGAAGGGTGCCAGGAGAAATATCAGGGGTTTATAGGGAATTTTGACACACGTTTCCATCCTGGACCACTGAAAGCAATGGCAGATTTAATGGAATATGGAGCCAGGGAACAAAATTAAATCAACTCAGTATTGAAAGGCTCTTTTTTTCCAGAATTAGGATTCAAGTGAAAACACATTTAAATAGCAACATTTCCAAGCGATGCGTAAAACCACAATGAATTCCTGTGCGTAGGAGGGGAAAAAACCACCCCAAACTCAACTTTCTCCAATCTGAGCTGGTGGCTTCAGCCCAATGGTGGAACTGTGGAGTCAGCAGGAAAGCCCAGGCAGGAGGCCAGACGCCAGGGTGATGGTCGGGCAAGGAGGGGGAGCACTTCCACAAGCCTTCCCGCAGGCTGCTGGGCTCTCCTGGGACATCCAACCACTGTTGGTTGGGTCAAGAAGCTGCTGGTTCATTGTCCCCAGGCAGGGATGGTGTCTGAAGTGCCTGGGGTCTTTGGGGAGAGCTGGAGCAGCAGCAGGTTTAGAAGTTTTAAATAAATCAGCGCAGCAGCTCAAAGCCGGTGAAGCCGCAGACGACGCACGGTGGGAAATTAAAATTGATGCTCAGGTCCCAGCTCCACAGAGCTGCTCTGACCCACTTGCAGGAGGAAAACTCCACCGAACGGGATCCTGTCAGATGCTCACCGCTCGCTTAACTCCTGCGAGCCCGGCTCGCTTAGGCTGTCTCTGCTCTAAAGGTTTCCAACACCACACTCCTTCCAGACACCCCCAAATCTTACAGAATCATTTTGGTAAACCACAAATTTACACCTTAACCCCATCCCCTGGCAGAGCAGCCCCAAGGAATACCAAGCAATAGTGAATGGCTCTTTTTTTTTTCCCCTTCCCCAAACAGAAACAGGTCATAACAAGTAGCAGCCATTAGACTAATTAGCCCCAGTGAAAACAGAAAAGGAGGGGAGGATATTCAGCAACGGCAGTAATTGAAGTCAAATAATGAATATTTAACTCTTCTAAGTAAAGCTTAATTAAGTTATCCTATGGCCAAACCTTTTTTTTTTTTTTTTGCAGTATTACTGGGGCTTTCGAGCACATTAAGAGAACCAAAAATAACCTTGCGAGAGACACGGGGCACTGTCCCCCTCCCTGGGAGCCTGTAGCTTTCATGAGCAGTAAAGTTGAATTAATTTTAAGCATGGCTACTCTGACCTGGCTGCCCCTGGCCCCTGCCCCTTCCAGGCTGCACCAGTTTATTCCCATCACAAGGGCACTGGGGATGGGCACTCCAAGAGGCTTTTCAAAGTTTTTTTCAGCCCTGGATGGAGGGGAATGAGCTGCCCTGCATCCCACAGCTCTTAGGAGCATTGCCACCCTCAATATCCCTGACCTGGAAATAAATGCAGCTGCTCCCACTGTTGAACGAAGACACAACAAGTGGTTTGAGCATCCCAGTTTAAATTAAGCCTCCAGATTTCCTTTGCTCACAGTGGCCGTTCCCGGGGTGGCAGGAGAAGCTCCTGCAAGGTCAGGGAGTGAAGAAGCCTCTCCAGGGCTCCAAGTAGTGATTTATATCATAAATCTACCCACCCATCTTTCAACTCATCCCCCGTGGGGAGGGGGACCAGTGCCCCCATCCCTGCCCAGCACCCCCCGAAGGACACAGGGCTGGCTGTCAATGGCAAAAGCCCAAATTCATTAGCACGCTTCCCCTCTCTCCCAGGCTTGCCCTTTAGAGCTCGCAGCACTTTTTCTTGATGAGCATTAACTTCCCCTCCAGCCAGCGCTGAGAGTGCACCTGATGAGCAGCATTAATGTCACTCTGCTAATTGCAGAACCCTCCACCCCTCCCGGCTCCAGGAGCTAATGAACCATTAACACCGGCACGAGAGCAGGTCCCGCAGTGGGGGTTGCTGGGGGGACCGAGCCCCCAACTTCTCCCCCAACCCCTCTGCCCCTGCACAGCAATCAGCCCGTGATGGCCACGCTTCAAAACACCCGGGACGCCGAGGAGTGATTTGTAACAACACCCCATCAGGTACACCAACCTTCCCGTAATTGCCTGTCCTTCTCCAGGCTCTTAAAAGCTTTCCACTGGAAGAGAACAGAGGCTCCTTGTCAGAAACAGGCTATTATACAGATGAAAAGAGCCTCTCCCTCCTCTTCACTCCTTCTTGGTTGGATTTTTTTTTTTAGTTGGGTGTTGGTGGGTTTTTTTGGTTTTTTTTTTTTTGTTTTTCTCCTTAGTGTTTTATTTTCTGTTCCCCCCGCTCAGTTTTCTTCCAAGCTGTGGGTGAAGCTGGAAGGGCATCACTTTGAGACAATGTCACTGCTCAGGAGGCCTTTACTGGACAATTTTAGGAAGCTGTCAGAGCAGTAACCTCTAGAACAGGACTAAACGTACACAGGATCACACACAGTCACGCAGGACCAGGGATGGGCTTTCACTGTGTGTTTTATGGTGCACAGGTTATCAGCTGGCATCGTGACATGGAGGTCATAGACTGGTTTTGGTTGGAAGAGAACTTTCAGCTCAGGGAGTCCAACGGCTCCCCCAGAGCTGCCAGGGCACCACTGACCCATGGCCCTCAGCACCACAGCTCCACGGGGGGCTTGGAAACCCCCCCATGGGGACTCCACCCCTGCCCTGGGCAGCCTGGGCCAGCCCTGGACAATCATTTTGGAGAATAAGTCATTCCTAATATGCATCCTAACTTCCCCCAGTGCAGCTTGAGGCCATTTCCTCTTCTCCTATTAGATCCTCCACTGCCCACAGACACGCTAAACCCCCATGTGATAGCCAAGAGCTCTTTGGGGCAGCCCTGGGTCACCAAGCAAATCCATCATCTGGAGCATCACATACGGTAAGAGCCCCGAGGTGCACCCTGCAGGCACCAGGGACCATAGGGCTGGGGGGTGCTTTTAGAAGCCTCATTGGCAAACATCCCCCATCCCCAGCAGCGTGGGAGGAGGGCAACTGGACCAGCTTCAAAACCATCCCATTGAAGGCATTTCAAACAACTCCCCATCTCCCGGAGATCAAACCACCGGCACGGAGTAGCTCTGCTGACTCATAATGCTTCATTAGCGATTCACCAGCAATTAATTCATCTCTTGATGATGTTCGGTCACTTTTATACACGGAGAATTGGATTTTAATCTCTCTCACGCTGGCTCCGCATTAGCACAGCTCGGCTGATTTCAGCGGGACTGGGCTGCTTTGTGAGCAGCCATCCCCATCACCCTCTTCTCCTGCCAGAAACCAGCTCCTCTGTGCAGAGCAGCAAGAAAAAAAAACCCCACAACCCTGCATTCAACCAGCCTTTACTCTGTCTGATTTTCTGCATCTTTCTTTAAAAGAGCTGAGCCTGGTGACTTTCCAGGGCGAGGAGATGATGCTAGACAGGCTTCTGGTTTGATCCAGCCTGACAATGCTTCCGCTCCGCTGATATTCGTCTCAAGCACCACAAGGCAAGGGAAAAGCAGGATTTTCCCTTTGAATCAGTACTTAGCCTGCTTACAAGGAGCGGTCAGGGTCACTGAACAGAAAAACCATTCCATTCTCCCTAGAAATTGTCCATTATGGAGCTGCTAAGCTGCAGGGGCAGAGCTACAAAAAAAAAAATGCAAGCAGATACACCTCGACTCATTTACCACCCCCAGCCCCACCTTCCCCTTCCAGCAGCCTCCTCCAGCTAAGAAAGCAGCTGCAATAATCTCTGGAGTGCCAAAGATTCCCAAGGCACCCAGATAAGGGGGTGGGGGGACAACACACAACACAGGAGGCAGCCCCAGCCAGGGGTGCTGCAGGCTCAGGGCTGCCAACACCTTCCCCTGGGCAAGGGAGGATTTTGGAGAGCACCCAACCCAAGGCACCTTGCTCTGACTGTGCTTTTAAATCTGGGGTTTTTTTGGAGCAAGGGAAGAGGCAGGCAAAGGAGAGGTACAGTCAGTCCTGGTTGGCAGAGGGGGAAACTGAGGCACAGACCGATTCTGCATATAAGCATGTTTTAAAAGCTCCACTCCATTCAAAATTGATCTTCCTACCAAGCCAGACAACGCAGCCCTCCTCAGACACAGCCCCCCCTTCCACACCAGTGGGATATTTGGCCTGGCTGCCCCAACCAGCCTGTTAAGGTTTGCAAAACTCTTCTTACAAAACAAATAAATACAAATCGAAATTTAAGGTTTGAAAGGACTTGACAATGTCCCTTTATTCCACCCCCTGCCCCCAGAGGAGCTGGTGCTGAACAGATGTCCTCTTTGATGCCAGGAGAGGATTTTTCTCTCTGCCTGTAATTGCCTGTGGTTTGCTGGTCAATGCTTCCCAAAAGCAGCAGCAGGATTTGCAGGGAAGAGGAATCCCAGAGTGAACTGGAACAGGTACAAAACTCAAGGTGAATCCCAACCCCGAGGGATGCTCCAGCCCCAATCCCACCCCACAGGCATAGTCTTTGCATGGGTCAAGGACCAGACCTGCAGCTCTTTCAAGGTTTTCCCTGCATTCAGATGCTTTACATCCCACATGGGTCACATTCTGCACCCCTCTGGGAGGGCCACAAGCTCTTGTCTCATCCCATCCATGCCAGCCAGCCCTCATTTCTCTATTTTCATCCCCTTTTGTTCCGCCTTCTTTCCTAACACTTTCCCCCACTTCCTCCCCCCATATGTTACTTTAGAAGAAAAAAAAAAAAAGAAGTTGGGATGAGAACCCAAAAAGAAAAGAAATAAGCAGAGCAGGGTGCTTCAGGGAAAAAAAAAACACCAACCAGGATTATTTTGAACAGGAATGGAAACAATTACAACCCTAATGGAAAGCTATAATGAAGATTAGCTCAAGCTTGGGGTTTTTTCTACCATCATGAAGAAGAAAAAAAAAATTCAAGAAAAGGGCAGATTTTCCCTTAATTTTAATTTGCAACAATTTTCCTACAAAACTCAGCCAGCTCCAACAACCTTTGCAGGCTCCTCTGAGGCAGTGGCACAGCCAGAGGCTCTGCTGTGAGCACCAGTGTTTGCTCTGGGCTGGGTGCAAGGAGAGAATCCAAGGGAGGAAAATTTGGTGGAGGACAAGGGGGCTGCACTTCTGCACACCCCACCCAAACGAGGCAGAGTCAGTCAGCTCCCCTTCATCCTCTGCCCAGGCCCTAGCCTTCCTCTGAAAGCCCTTCATCATTTCTTATCTCCTGGATGAAAAGGTGGTGGATAAGGACAGCAGGGTCCCCTCAGTGTGCTGGGAGAGGGGTGGGATGGGCACAGCCAGGGTAGGGACACCAGATGGATGATGGAGGGTCTACAGCCCCTCAAAACAAGGTTGCCCCTTCCCATCAAAATATTTGGGCCAACACCACATTCCTTGCCCCTGAAGAGCATCGAGGATGGGAAACCAGAGCTCAGCACTTGCTAAGCTGTGATACTGATGAAGTTCAACAAGGATAAGCATAGAGTCCTACACCTGGGGAGGGACAACACCATGGACTGGTACAGGTAAGGAGTAGACCCACTGGAAAACAGCCCCATGGAGAGGGATCTTGGTGTCCTTGTGGACAATGAGTTCTCAAAGGAATAGCAACGGACCCTTGTGGCCAGGAAGGCCAGTGGTCTCCTGGGGGGCATTAAGAAGAGCGTGTCCAGCAGATCGAGGGAGGTTCTGCTCCCCCTCTACTCTGCCCTGATGAGACCACAGCTGGAGTGTTGTGTCCAGTTCTGGGCTGCCCTGTTCAAGAGGGACAGGGAAATACTGGAGAGATTCCAGTGGAGAGCTCCGAAGATGCGGAAGGGACTGGAACAGCTCTCTGGTGAGGAAAGGCTGAGAGCCCTGGGGCTGTTGAGCCTGGAGAAGAGAAGGCTGA
>JANHGN010021960.1:76484-97694 GCA_024605025.1 Megaceryle maxima | reverse complement strand
ACAACTTATAACAATTTATAATTATAAATTTGTAGTCAAAAAATATGCATCCAATTAAATTTATTATATGATAAATGTTCGCATTTTCAGTAACTAGATATTTTGCCTACTTAGCATTAGCATTTTAGAGAACTCTTTTATCCACTCATTTTAGAATAATGATATTTTGCTCTTAGAAGGTTATTTCCATTATTGTGTACAGGATGCAGAAAATTAGCTTTCTGTTTAATAGTAATTTTTTGTTGCAGTTTCTGGCACATATCAGTGCTCTTGATGGATTAGAGTGAATGTTAATCCTCCAATTTACTGTGAATAGGTGAATTGCTGTGCTTATAGAAATCTCTACTAGAAATTATTGCAGATTGAAGGAGTGGTGCACAAGCCATAATTTGCCTATGATATCACTAAGAATGGCAGCAGCGTGTCTTTACATGTCTCATAGTCCCTAAATAATAAAATATAATATTGAAAATCCCCATTTGTAGATCTTTAAATGTATATGCACGTACACTTCAATATATGCACTTCCATATGCACATACACTGCCTCACGTATGCTTCCAATTAAAATCAAGTATTTTTTCTAAGAACATTGAGAAGGAAATTAAAGATAACATTTTATAAACCTGAGTGCTAAAGTGCAATTAAATGGAGTCTCAAATTTCTCTACTCTATTTTTTTTTAGATTAAACTTCTGACTCTTCTTACGCTACATCAAACACTTCTAAGATTTCCTAAAATACGCTTTCTGTGACTATTTACCTATAAATGTTCGATTCGGATCTTTGCCTAGAAGGAGATTGCATATAATCCACTAGACAAATAATAACATTCCTTCTATTTTGAACTCCTGGCAGCTACTTGTGCCGGGGCCCTTGTTTGTCCTTCAGATGGACCAAGTAATATAAACATTTATTTCACAAACTTCCTTCTCCAATTTAGCTGGTACACATTGAAGCCTGCCACAAAATGGGGAGCAGTTTCTTACAGCTATTGGTCAAACTCTTAAGAGTTCACATACCCTCCCACATGTAGCTCCCAGTTTATGCTCCACCTCCACAACAGAATGAAATTAAAGTATCTGGATAGGAAAAAAAAAAAAAAAAAAGCCTTTTGTCTTGCTAATTATATAGTTGGGAAAATGCAAATGCCTAAATGCTGAAATTACATAGCTACCAGTGGAAGTTATAATAAAACTAGATATTGACTTCATACATCTGAAAGAGAAACATAACCTCAGGTTTATCAAAATTGCGTCTGACAGAAATTTTCCTGTTAGGTGTCAAAATAATGGTTTAGGAGTGAACTAAGCATTTAGTATGCTTCCTTTTGTTTGTGTTTGCCATACAATATGGTTTACTCCTGATATAATTTCTGGAAGAGGGCTAGAACAAAACAGTTGCAATTATTTCCACTGTCATTTCTGGATGTTATTAGAAAACTCAGACTACAAAAAAGATTTTAGACCTACTGTGTGGTAGTAAGTCCTTTGGTGCTCTTGTATTTTCATAGCTATCCTGCAGGTTTTCTTTTTATTAAAAAACAAAACAAAAACCAAACAAAACATCCAGAGCCCCTCAAAAGGAAGCAAAATCAACCAACCAACCAAGGACCACAATGAGCAAAGCTTGACCCACAAACTGCAGATAGAGTACTTTACTCTTTCTCTGGAGACAGAGATGTTTAGGAGCTTTTTTGTTTTTCCTTTACTGCATTTCCATACAATTTCATGAAGTACTTGAGAACACCAGTGCAATTTATAGAACTTTTAAAACAAGGCCTCATAGACCAGAGCTACAGAGGTGGTCAGAAATTAATATTAAGTCAGTTATTTAATTTTACTAAGGAAATGGAGAAAACTAAGCAGTTGTGACTAAAGTAAGAGAGAAAATTGCATTCTGCTGTGGTTAAGGGAAGCTGGACAGAAATTGAGTACACCAGTTATAAAGTGACAGCTGACAATGAAGTGAGTCTGTTTTCATGGTCCATAAAGCTTTACAATTAGTCAGGCAGCATAGCAGACCGAAGGAGCCATCCTTCTCTCCAGCATCACTCTTCATTTAGAGAACTGCTTAGGCTTACTTGTAAAGAGATACTGAAGGCATTTGGCATCTGTTAAAGGCTGCAGCTGGTTGCAGTGTAGTCTGTGGCTCAGACCATAGACATGTATTCTCTGAATATATATATGCAAGGAATAGTGATCATAAAGGGGCATATGACTTCTAAAAGTTTGGTTGATTGTGACTGCCAGCATGTGTAATTTCATAAATGTAAGTCAAATATTATTAAAATGCCTTGTGTTTATTCCTGTTGATTTTGGTAGAAAAGTGATTTCTAAACTGGTCTTCTGCGAGCTGACTCCCATTTGTCAGCTACATTGTCCCTTCTGTGTTGCTTCTGTTTGACAATGTAGGCAAATACATCTGATTTTAGACCTTCAGAGAAGCCAGTGTACCTTAAGGTATTATCTACTGGATAATAGAAAAATATGAGACAAGCTCTAAAGCTTTACTGTTTCCAGAACTAGTAGCTGTACAAATACCTCTCCAAAGTTAAAAACAAACAAACAAAAATATCCCAAGAAACCCCCTCAAAACCCCCATGCTTCTTCTCAAGTCTTCCTCACTGATCTCATGGCTGATGCATGATTGCGTAACTAAATGTTTGTAATCGTAGTCATTCAGCATTTTTGCCTGGTTTTGTCGCTATTTATTGAATGGCTTTTCAGCTTTAGAGATGGATAAATTCCAGCAGTGCAACCTTCTGAATATAATGCAGTTAATATTTGTTGCAGTGTTATTTAACAGGGAGAGATCTAAAGGAAGACGTTTGTCTATGCAAGTGCTTATGCTCTATTATCTATTGTTTGACACTGGCTGCAGTTTGTTTGACCCAATCCTCCAGACTTTTGGCGCCCGCATGAAAACAAGTGGCCTCCATAAATATTGTTCAGACACTTAATTGTTGTGAATTTCTCTGATAAATAGTGTTTAGAGGCAGTTACATTTGAATGGTTCACGGTTAGTATAATTTGTGCCAGAAAGACACTAAGAAACAGACTACTGGCTAGTATATACTTCTTTCTTTTGTTCATCTAAAATACAGAAGTGTTTTTCTGCCTGGGAAAATGGAAAATAAATACTATTGTTCAGTTTGGGGGTTTTTTTTGATGTGTTTGCAGAATTTATTGAAGAATCAACAACTAGCATCATGCTTACCTGCAGTTACATGTTTTATATTTTTATTTACTGTTTGTTTGAAATAGTTGATTTTTGTGGTTGGTTGGTTGGTTTTGGGTTTGTTTTTTTTTAAGTAATACCTCTGGCACCACTTAGTTATACTCCGTAGCTTTCTTTTCCCTTTTTATTAAAGGCTTGATGGTTTGAAAATGTTTCCTCTAAACTGCAGATTTTTATTAATATGACTGTATTTCCTAAACCCAAATACATTCAGTTAAGATAACCGAGACACCTATTTGGCAGAGATGCCAACACGCCAGGCTCAGCTGGAGCTGCAAATGATTGTCAGTACCTTTTTATCATTAGTATGTTATTTTCTGATGCACAGGCAACTGCTAAAGTGATCATTGACATTGATTTCCATTAGGGTGGGGTGGAATGCAGAATTCCTCCTCTGAAGAAAATTAAATACATAAATTCTTGAAAAAGGCCACCAAAATTAAATCCTCAGAAGAATGAGTGTTCTGAAATGTCTCTTAAAAATTTTGAATCAATATCTCTTTCTGACTTTTTCTACTTCCAAGACCATAAACTGAGATGGCAGTAAACTGATTATTTAAAAAACAGTGGTTCTAGCCCCTCTGCTGCCAAAGATGGCCAAGGAGCACAGCTCTGAACAACACAGCAGAATAGTTACCTATAGTCAGGAAATCTCTGAGATAAATACAATTTTATGAGCAAAGTAAGCAGTACACAAAATCTGAATTTTCTATCCAACTACAAGTTCACTTAGAAAATTACTGACTAATTCTGATTTAATTCTTTTCAACTTAACTAGAAAGACCTTGGATTTTATGGGAAATTGGAAGTTAGATGTCTCTTTTTCACAGAAAACTGCTAAAATATCATAGATCGTATATTCATTCTTTGGTAAGTTTGAATATCTGTTTCAATGGCTGCTAAGACACCTTCACCAGCCATAACATCAGTTAAAGTTTACAAATCAGATTTATGGCATTATCCTTCAATAGTCAACAGTGGTAAGGAGATACAGTAGTTTTTTCACTGCCATAGACTGCTCTGACTAGTAAACCTTATTTTAGTGTTGTAGATCTCTTGAACAGACATTATTGGTCTTAATTCTAAATAAAAAGAACAAAAAGAGACTTCAAATTAATTTACCTATAACTATTGTGTGTGTGTGTCTACTTACAGTTCTTTAATTGTGTTTTACGGACAAATATGTTGGGTTTGAGGGGTGTTGCTTCCCCCTCTGTAAAGCTTTGCTTGTTTACATGCCCAAGTTAATAATGAGAAGAAATTATGTCTCAGTCTTTGCATGTAGTGCATGTATTTTATGCTTTTAACAGTGGCACATTATTACATTGTGCTGGAAAGTGTTGAGCCCTTGCTTCCTATACCCATCATGAAGACTCCTCAAAACTGTAACTGGTTTGATTTATTGAGTGAAATAGTACACTTACCTCTGGAAGAAGAACTGCAATAATTTGGATAATAGGAAATATTAGTTAGGGTGGTGAGAGTATATGTAAAGAGAGTGAAAAAAAAAATAATATCCTTCAAAGTAAATTTATCTCTACTAAACCCTTTCTGGTTTATGTAAATTTTGTCAGAAGTGCTATGTTCTTAACTTAAAATGCCACAGGTAACTTTGGCTTATTTAGGCCTTTTGACTTCAAAGTTCCTTTCTAAGCAGATTGATATAATATTGCTTGTTTCTCTAGTAATATAAAATAATATTTGTCAAAGACATGTCAAAATAAAGAATGTTAACATACACATGTAAATAGTTTAGTGATAACTGAGGAAGCTTTGCCTCCAAGAAAGACCTATTTATTTCTATTTTTAGTTGTTCTCTTCTGTAGTTTGGTTAGCTATTGTCTGCCTTGTGTGAGCTACACATCAAAATGGGATTCCCTGTCCACTTGATTGCTAGAACATCTCAAATGTTTTGCCTACATAGTGATAGGGACAAAAAAGGTTTAAAAGTGAGTGTGCAACAGCTGAAAGTCTTTTTGAGAGCTGACTATGAGGTAACCACAAGATATGAGCATCCCAGAAGGTTATGAGAGTTTATAGCTCAATGCAAACTTTCTGGCTTGCTTGTATCACTTACAACCTAAACCAATTTATAACTTTTTGGGAGATTAAGTTGTGATAGATTTAATAGAACCATGACAATACATGTCCTAATTAAAATAAGCATAGTATTAGAATTCTTACAAAAATCTTAGCTTTGATTTGGTCCTCTAATTGTATTTCTGCATTTTCGTGAGAATCTTCCATAGCTATTAACATCATGTGCCAGCTCTGCTACAGTCTAATTAAATTCAACAATGACAAACACACCATGAGATGTTTAATATTATCACTTTCTGCAAAAATTAGGTAGCTCAGGTGGGCGTAAGCCATACGGAGCCATCACTGTCACCTATTTCTCCCTTGACTTGCACTCAGCTTAAACCAGATTAATCGTGGCTACATGAGAGAGTCAACCTTGTTTTAGCATGAGATTATATTTAGCCTTCTAGCACTGTGCTGAACTTATTTTCTCTATGACAAAAGGCTATATCAAGAACACCTTGTGTTCACATACAAGGTGAAAAAAATTATTTACAAGGAGTAAATAATGAGTTAATGAAATTGTATCATTTCCTACAAGTTTTACTTAAGACCTTTTAGTTTGAAAGTTTAGAACATTTTCATCAGGAGTTCAACGCTAAAATCATCTGGTTGGTTTGGGAGAGGATGCAGAAGTTGCAGAGTCCTTGAGTCATGTTACTATTTAAGGACACATAGTTATTAATAGAACTTGATTTTTAAATAGTTTTCAACCTTTAACTTTATATGTTAAATGTAATCTTAAATACATGCTTAGTTTGAATGACCAAGGGAATAGAATTAAACTTTAGGAGATCAAGTTCTGTAAAGCAGTATTTCAAGGGGAAGGATCTCATGGAAAAGGTAGAATTCATCGGAGTTTTCGAGATTAACTGTATTCCTTTCATTCCCAGTAATGAAAAACAGTACTTCAGCTTTACATATGGTGACTGCATTGAAATAGACTCAGAAAGACACTGTGTAAAGCTCTGTAACGACAATGTAAAGTGACAACAGATGTGATTTCTCACACTAAAATGCTTTCTTATCATTTGGCAATGGTTAACATTATGATGATCCTCTTGGCATAGCACTGAAATTTTTCTACATTGTACAAGCTATATTAAATCTGTCTTTAGCTGGCACTCATGTCTTACTGAAGTTGGCAGATTACCACATGCATGGGACCAATTCCAGCTTTATACATGGGCATGACTGCAAAAATCTCCATATGATGCTTCACTTCTGAAAATGAGTTGATGATTTTCACACAAGGGCTGCTGCATAATGCAATTCTGTATCTCAGCAAAAAGTACTTCATGGCCCTACTATGGGTTTTACTTGCTCAGTCATCTGCTTTTATCTAACCAATTAGGATCTAATAATATTTAAAGGCACTTCAGTTCCTGGCTGTGACTGGGACTTTGTGGTTCAATCTGAAAGATCTGAAAATCTTGTAGCTTTGTGAGACTGCTGTTCAGAGACTTAAGAAAATGTCATTATCCAACATTCAGTTCTTTCCTTCAGTTAAAATGTGGTGTTGGACTACAGATTTTTCTGAAATGGACAGTGTGAAAGGTTTCGGGTTTTTGAATGAGGAAGAAAAGGTAGGTAATAGTTTTTGTGGCATAATTAACATAATACAGTTGATGTTGTGCCCATAGAGTATAGAACTTTCAGCCTGTGATTTCTCCATCAAGTCCATAATTTAATAAATGTAGCCTGGTTCTGGTTTCAGTTACACCAGTATAATTGGAGACTATTGAATTACAACACAATAAATGAGACCTCAAAACAGATTTCCTTTATTGTGACAAAAGAGAAAAAAGAGCACAGTATTTCATGGATGCAGTGGAATTTGGCTAAGATTTATGGGTCACTCCTTTTTATGAACACTGGGCTATGTCAAGTATGCTATAAGCTTTCAGAGTTAGTTGTTAATGCATGTGAGTCTTTTTTTCACCTGAAAGGACAGGAATGATTCCCTGAAGCTTCAATTTTTAATTTTTTTTTTCCTTTCTCCTCCCCCCCCGCCCCCCCCGCCCTTCTCCCAAAGGAAAGAAACATGTTTACCTCTCTTTGTCTATCACTTGGCTGCAGCTATAATAATAACAGAAAAACAGATTGTAACCAATTTGCTATTTATTGCTATGGTTTGGGTTTTTGCCACTCTCGTTAATGAGCTGTGTTTTTGCAGATAGACAAACTAAAGATGGGCTCCTAAGCTCACATATACTCGATTGTATCCCAGTTTGTCATTAAATTTATTTTTAACTATAAGATCTGCAGATTGTAATTTATATTATGATCATCATGAATTGATCGCACTGTGTTTAATGCAACTGTGAAGCTTTGACTATGCAGATGAGGGAAGTTAGACATTGAAAGAGAAAACAATTGCACGGTTATTATCTAAAATTTTATTTTACCAATTTTTCTGTAGTCATTTGGGGAATGTGAACAGGGAGGAAGGGAGAGATAGATGGGAAAGGGCAGTTTTGTTTAATGCCACTCCCACTTAAACCAAATACTTACATTTCATTCCCTTCTAGTACAGCATGCAGCTACCACACTGCGCACAATATTGTACAGTACTTGCTATAATAGTAGAGGTATATACCACACTAAGTGATGAAGTCTTAAATGTTATACTCACATTTATTTTTACAGGTAACTGAAGGCTTCTCTCTATACACTCAGCACTGTTAAAAGTGTATAACAAATAAATTTAGAAGTTTTTCTCCCTGATGAGTTGCCTCAGAGGAAAGTGTCAGAAACACAAGAGCCTTTGTTGCTTCACTTCACGATTAAATCCAGCCTTCCCCATTGAAAGAACTCTAGTTTTCTACTGCATTACTACCCTGTTACAAAATGTCTCTTCCCATCACAAATATTTCAGTTTCCCTGTGGTTCTCTTCCTAATGAACACTGAAAGGCATTCCTAACATTGTGAATCTAGAAGCTGCCATTCCTTCATATGTAAAGAATTAAGCTCAGCAGTTACACATGTAAAAGAGATGCTTTACTCAGTAAACTGTCTCTACCTAAAGTAGACTGCTAATGAGCAGGCTGCCACTTTTAATTTTTAACTTCATTATCCACAGAGCACCAATGCCTACATATGTGATTGCAGCTACCCAGATTGCCTTATCTGTGTAAATGAATTATGAAAGTGAAAATGAGCAAAGGCATTATCTGAGTAGCAATATATTACCAATTACAGTGATGCAATTAGACAATTATAAACACTTCTGTTCAGACACTAGTACTTCAATGGAAGGTATTATTTTCTGTTCACATTTTTAAACTTTCCTAACAGATTTAGTAAGCATAAAAAGTTTGCATTGATACTGTGGGAAAAATTACTAACACCAGAAGTTACCCTACTCATCTTGTTAGTTCCAATTGGATTCAATGACGTGCTTGGTTCAGTAGTCAAGCTGGTTTATGCTCTCTTACTTCCCCACCCGGAATGAACTGTCAGAGCCAAGGTGCAAGTATTGATTCACTACTGAAAGTGGTGTAATTACTAAATTGTATCCAAAATATATTCCTTCATTACAGCTGACAGACATAAGGAAACCTCAGTTAGGTCAGTGCCATTCACAACAATGCCAGTGCTGAAGCACTGTTAAAAACATGAGATTACCTCCCTCCCTCCCTTCCCCAGTGCAACTGAACAATAGGAAACACTTGAACAATAGAAATCAGTGAATCTTTGATTCAATGTTTTACATTTGCTTGGCACCATACGAACTTAATCAAGAATGATCTTGCTCAAGGATTTTTTCCATAGAAATAGGACAACAAGATGTTCTGGTACCACTCCCAGAGTATGACTCACAAAGAGAAAGCAGCAGAGAAAAAGAGTGAGTTTTTCCTTTCACAAAACCATTAACTGCCTTTCAAGGTTATGCACTTGTTTTTGTTTCTAAATGTGTTATTTGATTCTTTTCCTATTAATGTTTGAAAAAAATAGTCTTAAAGGCAGATGACAGCAATGTTTATGGAGCGGGTTGTCATCCCCCTCCACTTTTGCTGAAAGATGCAAACTACATTCCTTCTGTGTTTAGTCACTTCACTAAAACACAAAATCCTAAGATGTCTGGAAGTTCTCTAAACTTATTACTAAATGAGTTTGTTCAAGCAAAACAGACCAATAGAAAAAACGCATACAATAAATTCTCTCTCTACATTCATTCATTAGCATTAAGTATTGTGACAGGCAAGACTTCTTTCGATAGTTAAGGTACTTCTCACTCAATCTAAACCCAAAGGCTAGCTTTTCACTTTCCCTCGCTCCTATAGTATAGATTCTAAAGAATTTACTCAAATAATATGCTCAGATTGCCCTCTACTAAAAAATACTGATTTTTTTTTTTTTTTGTCCTACAGAACAATTAAGTTGCAGTGTCCTAAACTCACATTTTGTTGTAATTGTTTGGTAGAAATTTGGTCTTTGTCCCATGTTCTTGTTAATGTTGTGTTTCCTGTCTGCCGTGGTTGATTATGACTATTGCTTATACTGTCTACATACATGATAATCAAGCAACATCTCAAACGTTTCAAGTAGTTCTCTGAGCTCCAGTAGCACAAAAACTTTTATGTATTTGGGACTATTAAGCAAATACCTGTTGTTCTGGCAGTAAGAGAATTGAACTAGTACCTGAACTAAGATAAAGGCTTAATTTTTAGATTAATTTGATTCTGGTTTGGTCATGTTGCTGTGTTTTGCTAGCTTTAACTCTTCACTTCTCAGAGTAATATCAATGGCTGGTGATGCTTTAACAATAACATCTGGTAAGTAAACCTAATACATTTCAGATAAACATATGTTAATTGGGCTTTGGGGAATGTGCACTTTTTGGGTGGATGGCTCATTGTTATTTCTCTGCAAGAACAGAAGTATTAATGAGGTGTTTCAAAGGTATAGTTAAGAAAAAAAAATGGAGAAGGGGAAATATATTTTGGAAACATGAATTATATCTTACTGCAAGTTATCAGGATTTATTAATATGCCTAATATTTTGCTTTAGATAAGAAAAACAGGAAAGTAATTGTTGCACATGTTCATGTTACCACCATGACAAACGTCTCTGTCACTACTGTTGATTCCAGGTGTACCTAGTCACATGTACAAAACTATGTGTCAGGCTGATGTGTAGTGAAAGCTATAGCTGATTCTATATAAATCTGCCTGATTCTAGGTTATTCTAGTATCTGCAATGTCAGGGTTGATTTCTATGTTGGGTTTTCATTTTAAGGGGGATTTAATCTTTTTTCTTTTCTCCTCTCTTTTTTTTTTTTTTCTTTTCTCTTTTTTTTCTTTTCCTTTTTATTCCTTCCTCTCCCTCTCCCTCTCCCAAATTCGGCTAAGCAAATAACTTGCCTAGAAAATTACATTGAATTCTCATCTCTACTGCTCGCCTCTGAGGTTTTTGATTATTCAGTGTTTACCCTGCTACATGCTTGCACGAGACTTCATTTCTCTGGCTCACTGAAATATGGAGTCTCTGGTAAAACCGATTAAAGGCTAAAATTCCCATCCCATAAGAAATGTTCAATTCTGTATGCTTATTAATAGATTATAATTAGTTTCAAGGTTGGAAAGTCCACACATCTTTTACTTGTCTGATACTTATGCAATCAACTCATCTGGGAACTTAGTAAAAGTACCAGACAAATGGTTCTTGATTTGTTTGGGTGATTTATCATGATGAAACCTGCCCAAATCTACCTTGCAAAGATGTGGGAGGGGTATCTAGTTAAAAGATGATGGTACATAGGGAGTTCACATTCTGTTACCTTTCCTCACCCTCTTCCCTCCAGCCTGCAAAGAAAAGATTCTGGACAGTGGCCAGACTTGTAAAGTAGCTCTACACAGGATTTGCAAAAATGGATTATTTTAGTTTGATTTATCCTAGTGGATATATGTGGGTGCACCACAACCTTCCACCTTCTGCATACTCAGGTAGACTTACATCTCATTACTGTCTAGCTATTAATTGTATGTGTCTGTGAACAATGATGGCTTCAAGTACTAAGCTGTCAATATGACTTTTTCAGATTAACATCTGAGTAGGCGTAAATGTCATGATAAGCATACTCCTTCAGGTATCACAGAAAGTTATTACCTCCTTTTTGCTGATTCTTACATAACTATACTTTTGGTTGATAAAATAGAATAAATACTTTTTTTTTTTTTTTTTTCTTCATATTCAGCTATGTTAAATGTATGCAGTCTCCACATTTAAGATAAAGATTGTTAATGAAAAATCTCACCAAAAAACATATTCTTGTAAAAAAAAAAAAAGGCAACAAGATCATTAAGCTCTTGTACACATTATAAGAAATTATTATTTACAGTGTAATAACTAAAAAGACTGTAGAGTTTTCTGGGCATTATTCGCTGAGCTATTTAGGTTCCAGGCTGCTGGTATGGCTGTTAGGCTGCACTGTTAGTGATGCTTCTTCCTGGAAGTCAAAAGTCTTACAAATATGGTGAAATGCAGAATATCAATAATCAGAAAAAATACAGAATTTAAATGCAACAAAAGTTTGGGCAATTCATGTGTTAACTTACAGGCCACTAGTACTCACTCTGTTTAATATTTACTGCTACTCCAAGCAGACTTTTTAAAGAGGATCTATATGGTAGCTTTGTGCCTTTTTGTGTCAGGGTCAGGAGCAGATGCCTGAAATTTCTAATCTCTCTTTGTCAGATCAGCACATGGAAAAATCAAACAATGCTGCTTGGTACTTTTAAGCATTTCAGAGACCTTCTTTTTCAGTGGCTGTTGGAGAACATGAGTGTGAAAATGTATTAAACCGAATGTTTTCCAGGAATCTCTCGTTGTCCATGTAATCCTCAGTGCTCAAAGACTCTGAGGAAAAATGATGAAGAGGAAAGTATTTCTTATTTCTTCTTCTTCTTTAAAAGACACTGGTGATTCTACTTGTCCATTAATGTCATAATTGAATAAACCAGAAAATGCTTCTTTACTTTGGTTTAACTATTCTAAATCAAAGTTTCTGAACATTGTTTTCATAGTTTACCACTGTGAAGAATGTAGCTGTGTGCAGGACATAAGAAACTATGCTCAGGAGTGACTGCCTTTTGTCTTAGTTTTTAGTCAAATCTCAGATAAGATGCAGAAGTGAAAGCTGGACTTCTAGGAAACAATTAGGGTGTTTAGGTGCCCAGCCTTTAAATTCTGATGGAGACTGAACAGATAAGACACTTTTGATAGTCTTTCCTTAATCTGTGACAATAAATTTCACCATTACAAAATTCTGCTCAGATAATGGGCATAACACTTATTCTTTCCCTGCAGTATCATCATCTTGAAATAAACAAACTCAACTCTTTGTCGTCTTAGCCATTCTACTCTTCTTACAAGTACATTTGCATGTAACTGGGTTTCTGAAGCACTTTCATCATATCCCATAGATTAAAACTCCTCCTAGTTCTTGTTCAGCATATTTCTAAACCTTTATTCCAGGTTTCTTCCTCATACAGGTGTGGAAAGCTTGATATTCTGGCAAAAATTAAGAGTGTCAGATCACATTTCTAGAAATTCTTGGATTTCTGTTGGCTTTTTCTCTTCTTTGAGCAGGTGTTTTATTGTTACTTTTTATTGTGTGTCTGTTTTAACCCTTTGTCTAGAAAAATATGCTGCAGCTTTTTGGACACATGCCAAAAAATTAAATAAATAAATAATAATTAAAAAAAAGTGCCAAGTCCTTAGCTTTAAAATAAGACCAGAAGACCAGCAAGAGAGTATAAAATGATTCATCACTTCCTGGCAAGTGTAATTATCACTGCAATCACCATTCATTATCTATTTGCACCCTTTAAACATGTGTTAAAGACTGCTGGGGGTTCAGAAACTCATGTTTCAACTGAATCAACTGAAAAAAAAATTGAGCGGCACAGGGGTGTGCTTTAAACAGGGGATGAAACTCATCTCCAGGAATCTCAGAGCTGCCTTCCTTAGAATGATCAGCAAGAAATGTGTAACATCTGTGTAAAAATGGTATAAGCTGAGGTTAGGGTAGTGGCTATACAAAATATGGTATTTCAGCCAGTTTAAATATTGTGTTTCTCATTGTTTCAAGCTGACTGCTGAAATGTGAAACCAATTCCACCTCTTAGCTGGGCATTTATTCACCATCAAAACTGAAACATTGGAGATCTAAGATTGGATAACTAAGTTCAGTTTGTTCAGTTTGGATAATTTTTTATCCTGTTTTAAGCAAATCACTTGTATCTTCACTCCTGTGGATGTTCCATGGCAATTATTTATAAGGAAACAATGAATCTTATTTTAACAAAGTATAGTTCTAGTTTCTTTGCATTTTCAACCTTATCAAAATGGCTCAGACTGACTCTGCCTGTAAGTAAACTACTGTGGGATGCAGACTCATTCTCACCAGTCACTGCTGAAGCTTTAAAGCAAAGTTCAGACTCGGTAACATAACAACTGTAGTCATTTCTAAGGTAACTCATGTTGTGACATCTTTGGGTTAGCAATCACCTTTTTGTTCTGTTTGTATAGCATCTGGTACAATGAAGTCTGTACCACTGGGAATTTTGGAAACTATCACAGCCCTAACCCTCATTATCCTCTAAATTCCTTCAATCACTATGCCTAGCTGCTGCTGAGTTATGGTAGAACAAAACAGTATTTCAGAATAAGTATATTGTCTGTCTAAGAGGACCGTGTCAAAGTGTACTGTCATTTCAGTACATAATAATAAATGGATATTTTGTGCATTGTGATATTCAAGTTAGAATTTTATATAGATTAATCTTTTTAAATTTCACAGTATCAAGAAGCTTTGATTTAGAGGTAAATTATATTTCAGTTCATTCTCATTTGAGTAAGTAGATATCTGGGAAGGGTGCTGAACACTTCCTTTCCTTCAACATGTTTTTTAGAGTCAAGAAATTGTCTTTGACCTCTTCTCCAGGCAACTTGTATGAGGCTGACGTGAAATTTCTGTACTTTTTCTCCATATTCTTCCCCAAACCAAACATGTTAGTGAAGATTCCTTTAAGAAGCTGAAACAGGATAATGCTCCTTGGTTTTATATCTTCAACTTAAGAGGAGTTATTGACAGATGCTGTTCTCGCATTATGATGTTTTTTATCTTGAAAGATTGCATTATACTGATGGGAGAGGGTAGGTAGCTTTGCTGAACTCTAGACCCGACTAAAGTTATCGTTTTAGTTAAAACCAAGATTATGATTATGCAACAAATTACATGTAACCCTGTGATTTAGTGAGTCAGCCTGGTCAAGTGTAACAGCCTTCTTCTACAAGATTCTTTGGTATTTCCCAGTGTGATTTGAAGGTTGTTTTTGGTTTTGTTTGTTTTTTTCTTTCATTACTGACTGAGCAAAAGTCTAATGTCATAGACAGGGTTTGTCAGCAAGCTGGCAGAACATAAGTTTTCTTTTTCTGCCACAAATCACTTAAATTTTTTAGGAAATGTTATGCAGACTCAAAATCTGTCAAATATATGAATGATGGTGTGACAGAAACCACCTGCATAGCTTGTGATGTTCTTGGATCAAAGTACCAGCAGGAAATTGCTGCAGTATTCCAGAGAGTAAGTGTGGTTTTGGAACAGAGCAGAAACCTTGAGAACAAGTTGATATTTGCCTTTTACCACTTTAAAGCTGTTCCTTAAAACTTACACCAAAGGACATACTGAATTTGTGGCAAGTGCTAGAAGGAAATTGTCTGTTTGTGGATATGTAACTCACTAAGTTTCTATGAGACTGTGGCACTTGATACATAAGAGGATTGAAATGGGTATTAGATAGGACTGTATAGGAAAGGGGTTTCAAAAGAAACTATTGCTATGAAGTCACTAAAATGAAAATTTGCTTGATACAAGAGAAGAGACAAAGGCAGAAAGAACACCTAGCTCTTACAAAGAATTTTTGTCCATAAAAATCAAAGTACCTTTTGAAGGGAAAAAATTTTGTCAGCTCCTATAATGTTGCTATTTAGGTAGTCTGAGTTGAAAGTGACCTGTCCAAGATCAGTCAATGGACTAGTAAAAAGCTCAGGGCTCTTAGGTCCCAGACCAGAGTCTTATCTCTCAGTGCACAGTTTACATTTGTACAATAATGAAAATAACCAGGTTACTTTTGCCATTAATCTATTTTTTTCTACATGCCACTCGCTTCACTTAACAAAGGGTGTTCTGTGAAGTGATCAGCTTCTACCATCAATATGGCAAAAGCATACAAGCTTTGTGAAGTTATTAGCAATAACAAGCTAAATCCCTGTAAATTAGGATCAAAGCTGTCTCCTATGCATTAAAATGTCATTTCAACACCATAATTTTAGATTAATCTAAGAAAAAATGTGAGGATATTGTATTTAACGCTCATGATGCATGTAGTTTCCAAGGTGGTTTCATACCATTGGTGAAACTTTTTTTTTTAAATACAATTTATATTTTACCTGTCAACATCACTTCAGATGGAGTTTGAGGAAAGGTCTTTGCTTACAGTAGTTACCAATATATTCCTGCAAATTTGAAGGTATGTCTTTGATACTAGTTGGCTGAAATTAGAGCATGTGTGTGATCTGTTTGCTGTGTGGTGGCTTTGCTTTTTGATTTAGTTTTTCTTCTGCCATTGTCACTATGAATGAATACAGTGACTTGCTTCATCAGCTCTTTTGTTATATGGTTCCCTGAGAAACGTATCCATAAAATTGATTTTAGGATTCAGAGGAAGATTCTAAGAATCATACACTGGCTAGAAACTCTATTTGGCAAAAAGTTATCAAAGGTTTGTTGTCAGAATAGAAAGGTGTAGCCAATGCTCTGAAGTGCTCTGACACAGATACATTTTTTTTTCTGTTGTATCATTAACTTACAGCAAGAGCTGCAAATACAGTGAGACCAAAATTAGAATTCAAAATTATACTTGTGGTCTAAAAATGCACTGCAATTGCCAGGCTTTTGCCATATTTAGGTGGCAATAATCACTTGTACAAACACAGGATGGGGCAAAAATTAGTTGCATTGCAATACCACATGAAAGGATCCAGAAGGTAGTCATGAACTTGAACAAAAGTCAGCAGTGCCTGGTGTTACAAAACAGGTAAAATATAATTCTGGCAGATAGAATCTCTGTTAGCACTTGTGAACACTTGTCGCAGTGATCCAACTTCTGCAGTTCATGCATGTCTTTCAAACACTGGTCATTGTCTTGGCTCGTATTGTTTCTGTTGCTTGCAAAATACTGTATGTATATGATTTTGAGTTACACATGCCCATCACAGAGTTATTCTTGAGAGATTTTGTACCCTTTTTAAAGTTCACAATGTCAAACTAAGGTGCAACATGTTCTGTATTTGCCAATCTAACTGATCAAGAACAAATACAGTAGTATCATTTCAATAATATCATTCTGAGATATTTGTCTCAGATCACTGTCATAATTTGTTAGATCTTGGTTTTGTTTTTAGAGACTCATTTTACATGTTTGTGTTAATGAATGATTAGGCCTCCCACTTTTCACTCTTTTCAAGGATATGTACTTGCAGTTTTAAAATTTTCAGTTTTAGATGGAATGGAATTTTCTTCAACAGCTGCAATACAGTTTCATAGTCTCCTTGCCTGATCTAACAGGAACATAATGAAATGTGAAGTGCATCAGAACCACTTATTCTAAGAACTACACCTACTTTCTGGCTTATTTTCTCACTGCTGGAAGCCATTGCTGGAAGAGGCCAATGAAACACTATTTAAATAGGCAATTATTCCTTTTGTTTCCAAAAAGCCTCAGCTCTCCTGGAGCTTTTAATTGGATCCCTTCTTGCTGTCACGTTTCTTGCTTTTGATACCTTGAGCCACTTGGAAGTCTATTTTATCATTCTCTCTTATCATTATCCTCCTGCATGGCTTTGCACAAGTTTCTGCACAGCATAGTCACTGCTTAAACTCCCGTCAAATCCCTCCCTGAAGACACGATGCCCCAAAACAAAGAAATCCAAATAACAAAGCCAGTGATTTACACAGGAATATGGATGACAGACATTATCAGAAAATTTTATAGACTTATTCCTGGTGTTTCCATGGTCTTCCCTCTGTTGCTTTTTAAAAAATAATACTGCCAAAACAGCCTTACCAGAGTTGACCTGAGTAGCCATAACATTTTCCTAAGGCCATATGTTTTTGTGAAATTTTTTTCTTAATTCTGGGTTTTGAACTGGTCACTATAATATCACTAAAAAATAATTTCCTAATGGTTAAAGAGTATAATGGAAGAATTCATATAGCTAGTCTGGATAAAGGGATAATTAAATAGCATTGCATTGATCCAAGTGAGGAAAAAAATCTTTGTTGTAATTGACGTTTTACTAAGAGAAGTCATGTGGGCATAGATGTTTGCTTGTATTGTGTCGGGGTGAAAGCCAGGTCCATATATGTCTCAAACACTCTATAAGAAAGGCTGTTAAGTGAACAATTATACTTTAGCACCTGTCATAAAATCATTAATTATAACATGCTTACTTCATTTTATATGCTATTTAAATGCTTACCATTGTTAAATACTTTCTTGATTATGTGTATCTTTAGAGTGAAGTCATTCACTGTACCAAGCCAGAATCATTCTATGTCATTGAATTTAAAGTCTTTAAGTTACTATAGTGGCCTTGCAATAAATATTGTGGGTTACTTCAAATAAAACTGAAGAATAGGAACAGCTGTCTCAATCTGAACACAAGACTTACTTGAACACAAGTTCAAGCAGCGCACCTCAAGAAACTGAACAGCAGTATCAGACAAAAGGGTGCAAGCTCAGTCTTTCTAGTTTATAGTGAGGCACAGGGCATTGACAGGTGAGCAGCATCTACTAAAACGTTTACTACATACAATGTATTTAATGAATACTGCTTCATCTGCTGTCTGAGGACCACAATGACAATGAGTTAATCATGCAATTAATGCTACTGGTATCAGTGGGACTGATGTTATAACAACTTCTCTCTGATGTGAGTGAAAGGGTTTCTGTTTTTCAAAATGTCCAAGATGAGACTACTGCAATTCATGTAATAGTGGGAAATACTGAATTAACAGGATTTTGTTTAACTGTGTGGATTAATTGTGATGAATTGTAATTAATTACAATTACAACACATGCAATGCTACAGGTTTAGGTAAGTGGGTGGAAAGCTGCCTGGCAGAAAAGAACCTAGAGGTCTTGGTAAAAAGCTGGCTGAACATGAGCCAGCAGTGTGCCCAGTGGTTGTTTAGCCTGAAGAAAAGGAGGCTCAAGGGAGACCTTGTTCTTCTCTACAACTACCTGGAAGGAGGTTGTAGCGAGGTGGGAGGCAGTGTCTTCTTCCAAGTAACAAGTGATAGGATGAGAGAAAATGGCCTCAAGGTGCATCAGGTGAAGTTTAGATTGGATGCTAGGAAATATTTCCTCACTGAAAGGATGGTAAAGCAGTGGAACAGGCTGCCCAGGGAAGTGGTTGAGTCACCATTCTTTAAAAGATCTATAGATGTGGTGTTTAGTGACTTGGTTTAGTGGTGGACTTGGCTGTGCTGGGTTAACAGTTGGACTAGATGGTCTTAAGGGTCTTTTCCAATCTATTCTATGATTCCGTTCTATGAATTGGTTGTGGTAAGTGCTCAGCTGCAGCTGTGGTGGCTGGTTAGAACTCGTTACATTACCATGTACATCTTCTATTTCTTTTTTCTATATGCATAAATTTAATATTTGAATTTAATTCAGACCAGATGATCTGAATATTCAAAAGCATAAAGTAGTAGCCAAAATAAATGTCTGGTAATAGCAGAGCCACTAAATGTTTTATATTCCCCATGGCACACCTCCTGGACTTCAGTGAAAACATCAGTTTGTGATACACGTGGTGGTATCTGTTACATGTTGACTGGATTGGATATTGTTCTCTTGGACATGTTAATTCCAGTTCTAGCTTGTCTTGTCAGGATAGTAGCAGAGTAGCTGTAATGAAAGTACAGATCTCCCTGCTTAATTATAAATTCTGCAACAAGATAATTAAAAATCTTCTACTTGGGTATCTATATCATTAATTTCAAGTTAGTTGCTTTACTGCTTGACAATAATCTGTATAATAAGAAACTTACTGTGTTCATACACTGTGTTACATTAGTGGACAGCTGATTTTATTACTCATAAAAATGAGATGAGAATTTATTTGCAGTCGTCAAACATTTAGTAGGTAGGAGCAAGAAAACAAATATTAATGTGAAATATATGTGTAAAAGAAGAAAACGGTGTAAAAATGACCACTGTATTGCACAATGCAATGACAAATTTTGCTTTTGTCATGAGAATTTGTAAAAATTATATCATGAAAGTACAGAGTATTTCAGTGTGCTGTCTAAGGGGAACCACGAAGCTTCTGGGACTCAACAGAAGAATCTTGCATCTTTGCATTAATGACTGTCATCTCAATGGTGTTTCAGTGGTTTGGTTAAAATTGCCAGTTTTCGTTCTAATCAGAAGGTACTAATTTAACTAGAAAAATGAGTCTGCCTAAGCTTTGAGTTCAGGCAGATTATGGTATAAAATGAATGCATATTAATTTTTCTTGCAGTTTGTGGTTCTAGTTCAGTTTTGAAACTATTATTTTTCTGTAATTAGATTTTATATGTATGAATGAAGAAAGATTTATTTCCATGAAGAAAAGGAAGAGAAAAAATTTAGGCAGAGACCTTGCAGGAAACCGTGTCTCATTCCTTGTTTATAAAATATAATCTTTGGTGTTTTTCACATTCTCTAGTCAGGTTCTTTTTATTTTAAATTGCTCGCAAACTTTTGACCCTGGATAAAAAGTGTGAGCACTGAACTACTTTTGACCACAGTTTTTATTTTAAAAAGTGATTGACTAAAAAAGTGACATTCTGACAAGCTCACTGTAGATTAACTGACTGTAAAAAATTTATCCAAAAGAGTAACAGGTCCTGAACACAAACACACTAATGAACCCTTCTTCAGGATCAATACCAGCTATTTCAGTGGTAAACGTATTTCCCACGCTTATATAATTATACTCACATTTTCTAGCAAAAGACTGATGGATTCTTTATTGGTTTTGCACACATGCAAAAAAAAAAAAAAAAGAGATTATGCATGTGAAAGTTGTTTCAGAGTTCTCTCATATCTAGACTACAATTAGCAGGAGAGCCTTGGTTTACATAGTTTAGTCATACTAATAATTTACTGGAGGGAGAGAGAAACATTTGGTATGCAAGAAGTCCACCTTTCTCCTTTGCTTGTTGTTTTTTCTCGTAATGCTATTGCCAAAAACCAGGGTGAGATTTCTTCTGCATCTCCTTAAAATTTTGCTGGAAGAGATAATCTTCCCAGGAGTCTTCTGTCATGAATACACATAAACTTGGCACGCTTGGAAGGTTGTCATCACAGTAAACAGAGACTTGGGAAGAAGTGTGTCTGCTATTGGGGAGATGGTGAGCTGGTAGAAGGAGAAAAATAGTGTAGGTAATTTACATGTAGAATAAAAGGTATAACTCAGTGAATCTTCTTCTTTACAAAACAGTACTATGTATTGCAAGGACCATAATAGAATCTAGATAGAAGGGAAAAAAAACCAAACACATCCCCTCCACCCCCTCAAAAAAACCCCACAAAACAACCCAAACCAAGCCAACCAAACAAAAAAACAAACAACAAAAACAAACCAGATCATTCCTGTATGCATTATGGATTTTTTTATATCTTTGTAATAGACAGATAACAATGATCAAAATGTTATTGTGTTAGAATAATAGATTTCTGAGTCATGCACAAGACATTTTTTGTCTATGGCCATGTTACATATCTGAGTATAGAGCTAAACTCAGAATTTCATTTATCACAATTTATA
>JANHGN010021960.1:60744-76384 GCA_024605025.1 Megaceryle maxima | reverse complement strand
AGACATTTTTTGTCTATGGCCATGTTACATATCTGAGTATAGAGCTAAACTCAGAATTTCATTTATCACAATTTATAAGACTTCAAAATGATGAATGTCAGATTTCAAGACATCTACAGGGAAACTATTATTTAAAAGCAATTTTTGCAATCAGAAATCAAAACTCTGGTATTATTAATGTTGCTATTTCAAAGAAATAGTTTTGTAAGATGATATATAATCACCTGCAGACTTTGTGGTGTTGCATTTTCTTTTTTATCTAACCAATGGATAATGACAATATGACCAAAGAACAAATAATTGATAGAAAAGACACTGCAACAACTCTTAGACACTGCTAATCCCCTAGGGAACTGCACATGTGTATGCTTCCAGATAATTTCCATGTCTCTCAAACTGAATGCCAGAAATATAATGATGGAATATCAATAACTGTGCATAGAGCAGAGTATTTTAACCCATGAAAATGAAGTAAGTTTCAGAAAACTGAGAAATAGATGAACTTGGAGACTGTGATGAAAGGCAGTGCAAAATACTTTCAAAATCTAAAATGAAAATAAAATGTTGATGTATCTGAAGCAGAATTGCTTGAAAAAAATACTTTAGAAAAGAATATTTATTTTTAATACACTGTTCATCAGAACAGGCCTAAAGTTCTTCCTGTTGTCTTGCAATGGTTTCTATATTATATATGACTGATAGCTGTTAAAATTTTGCTTCAAGTTCATACTCTGCCACCTACACAGGAATTTAAAACTGGATTTGAATGTGAGTTGAGAATAAAAACATACATAGTGGAGAGATGATTATGATAAATACTTGCCTCTTTATTCCAGTCTTTCAGATGAGAACTATTGTATATAGACAAAATTTCGGGAACTGCAGTTTAGCAGAGAAATTCTTTTGGTCATAATCTTGCTGTTGTCCAATATCCATTCTTAACATATGCCACAGCTACTCACATTTTTCTTTCTGGATAATTTTGGAGTTCTAAACTATTTTTTCCTATCTTTAATTATTTTACCAAATATTTATACCGACATACATTTTGATCATTATCTTTAAAGACTTTAGCCTTTTTTTTTTTTTTTTTTTTTCAGCTTGATATTCTGTAACCCATCTGTACTAAGTCCTGGGCATTTTACTACCCTTTCATCCTTAAAGAACAACATTGTGCTTACTCAGTAGTTACTGTATTTTCCAGTATATAATTGCTATTACATGTATACATTTAGAAAACATGGCATGTCAATTACAGTGTTGTCCAATAGAGACTGAAATTCCATCTACTGTGGCCAATAATAATATTACACTGGCTCAAAACCAAAGAATGCCATGTTTTCACTTGTGTATCTAATTTAGCATCATATATCCCAAAGGAATTTTTCTCCTTCCTCTCCTCATCCCCCCTGTTCTCCTTCACTAGAGATGCTGAGTATAAAATCCTAATAATATCAGGTAGAATCAAACAAAATACATCTGTGATACTGGTCATGTTCTTCAGAAGAGTTTTAGTAATTGGGAAAATAAATGTCCCCAGGATACATTGGTATTTGTATTTTTTGGTATTTCTACTTATTTGCTTTGAGCTTTGCTAGGACCCTTAAGATGTAATAAAATATAAAAGCAAAAGTAGAGGACTAGGAAGCTTCTTAAGCCAAGTTCCTGTGCTTCAGCCTGAGCAGGAGAATTAATCTCCTGTGTGATGGCATTGACGTAAGTCTCAGTTCGTGTGTGCATGTAAACAGGGAAAGCAAGAGAGAATAAAATAATTTTACAAATATTCTTACTTATGAGAAGTAAAAAGGGAGGCCAGAGCTTAAAGGCCTGCACAACTGTTTGCACAGAGCTTTACCACATGTACTACAATAGATCCAGTAATGTTTGCCAACTTTTCTATCTACATTCTGAATGAGTCACAATTGTCTTCAGTACTGCCTAGTTTTTCAAGCTCGGAGAAGTCATTAGGTTAAGTTGTAGAGTGGGTTTTGCTGATTTCAATATGAATAAATAAGTATCCTACACATTTATGTATGCAGAGTGCAATAAAAATGCAAACACAGTAGAGCAGTTGGGTGAAAACACATTCAGCCTGATCCATGACAGGATGAACTGTGCTGAGGAATCTGGGTATGTATATGGAGAATGTGGGTAACTATAATTTAGCTCTTAAGCCATTACATAAACACAGTTCTAGTAGGTAGTATTCCATATTAAGCATGACAAGCTTGTGATAAAAATTACTGTTTGTATGGTAGTCAATCACAGCATCTTCTATAGCAGTAGAAGACATCAGAATCTGGGCAATTTTAATGGCTCAATGAAAACAGTTCTGTAAAGCCTGCATGTGGACTCAGAGTTGGTAAAAGGGGTGCTAAGATTTAATTACATTATAAGTTTCCTAAAAAGGTTACTGGTGCAAGGTACAGTACTGAAAAGTAAAATAGCATTCTTGTCACAAATCCTGCTTTAGATTTTTATATTTAAAATGTTTACATCTAAAAAAAACCAACAAAACCCTAAGTATGTTTTTTTCTTTTCACCTCTACTTAGTCCAGAAAATAAATGTATGTACAAAACTTATCTCTCCACTTGTTCTCTTGTTGCACATGAACAATAGGGGAAAGCCGCTGACTCCTTGCTTTCCTGTGGAAGAACAACAAAGATTGACATTTAATGAATTAAAGCTTTAAGTGTCATAATTCATTGACAGAATTAAGGACCAAAGTTCAAAATTTGGACGAAGTGGCAAATAGATGAAAGTGTCTAAAGCCCAAATGGTACAGTTGGTAGGTAAATGCACACAAAAATCCCAAACTAAACAGCAGGTTCAGTTAGAAACTGATAATAGCAGTTGATTAACAAAGAATTTTAGAACAATGAATTTGGATGAACTATTCAAAGATTATTTGCTCTACTTTTTTCTTCAAGGCAAGGCTATTATTTTCTGAAAGGTGTTTATATAGTCTTTTAAAACTCTACCCTTAAAAACCTCCTCATTTTGATTCTATGAACAGTTTTCTTCAACAATTAATGTGCTAATTATTTTCCATTGAAAAGTATTCTTTTCAGCATTGAATCTTTATTAACAGAATTTATGGTCCCATGAGCTATTTTGCAGGCGGTTATCTCTTTAGCACAATAATAAGGAAAATAGCCTATTTCTATATTTTATTTTATTTTTTCTTGAAACTCCAAGAAGATATCAGGATTTTTACCCTCAAATACAGATAATCCTTCTGTGAATAACAAAAGTATGGCAGTCCTATGCATATAATGTAAAACAGAAATAAAAGGGAGGTTTCCTTGTGATTTTCAAATTTCTGTATAGACAGCGAGTGAACACACTTCAAAAAGCAGCACATTATATTGAAATGCTGAAACTCAGGGCAGGAAATCTACAAAGAAAAAAGTGGATCTTGGCAGGCAAGAATAAGTCAGATCCATGACTACATGAAAGTCCTTAGAAGTATGACAAAACTCTGAATACTGCATATTGTTGAAGATCTTCAGATCCTTCAAGATCTTGTCAAAAACTAATCTGTTATCTGATAAAGATAATTGTTTTCCTGTTGAAGATATATTTCTCCCTACTTCTCAAAGGAGTAGAAATGAAGAGTGGGGCAAGGCCAAGGAGAAACTGAACTGACACAAAATAACTGGTGATGGTTCTCTGAGAATTTTTCCTTTAGATACTTACTCCATGACTGTAGCATGTGTGGGGATCTGTTTCTGGGTGTTTTCAGGCTAATGAAACTTAACACTGTCACTCTGTTGTGTAAGCAATATATATTAGCTTTACCCAGTTCAGTAAAATCCACTAAACTGCTAAATTTTCCCTTGTGGAAATACATATTACTGGAATTATTGTTATCTCTCTGTTTGTTATGTAGCATTATTTAATGGAAATTTTATGAACTTAGTAATAATTTTTGCATAAAGTAATATGAGTGTCCTTGGTCATTATACAGCCTAAGACACATCTTGGTGTTTCTTACCTTTTCTGTAGATTTACAGTGTCCCTCCCTCAAACTTAATTTGATAATGCCAGTGTTATGCACTTAACTCTGTAAATCTACCACTCTTCTCCTCTTCCTCCAACCAATAATGCAATTGCAAAAGATGCCCAGCCTTCCTGATCCTACTTGTCACATACCAATAACTTCACCTAGCACTTACTGAGTGGTCAGTGCTGGGTCATAGGATTAAAAACAACTGTGGCAGGTCCTTTCCTTCCTCTGCAGGAAGGGGGCACACAGTTCCAGGGTACAGTGCAGGCAGGGTGTACAGCTTCACACGTGATGATGGCTTGCTGCTGGTTTACTGCTCCTCTGGCTGGGTTCCATGTTTCCCATCTAGCCCTGTGCCAGCACAGCCTTGTTATGGGCTCTTTGATGTGCTGGTGAAATGGCATCTCACCTGAACCACTCATGACTTCAGTTCACTGAGAACCACAGTCAGCCGCTTCTGCTTTATAGCTTTGTTTACAGCCTGTGTTCACTGCAGTTGAATTCTTCCTGATTTATGTCAGTGTGATGTCAGAGCAAGCTTTTCAATTTGGGTCTCTGTTGAAATCTTATCTTGCAAACAGTCATAGTTTGCTACTGTCGTTATCCGAACTTGTTCATTTTTGTTTTCCTCACTCATGTAGAGTCGGTTTGTTTTATGTAGTTATGGTCTTACCAGATGCAAACACCATATACTGCTTCAGCCAACTCTAGGTTATTAGGTTATGAATGCTAAAAATTATGAGCAGAGGTTTAATTTGCATAGTTATATCCACACATCATCCAGAGTGAATAAAAGCCAGATTGTAAAATAATTACAATCTCTTGAAGTAGAGCCAGCCTCACAGACCAGATCCATCCGTCTTCATTAATTTGTATACAGTTCTTTTACCAGAACAAACTTTCTGAAGGTACTCGCTTGGGAATGCTGAAACAGCTGCACAACTTTTATTTTGAAAAAAAAAAGTTGAGGCTCAGAACAGTGTGTTTTAAAGAGAGAGAGAGAGAGAGTGACTCTGCATTTAAGACTTTGACCAGTATGTGTAAGAAGTGCTCTCATGGCTGGACTAATCTGACAAATTTTTACCTGGGCAGCACTTGGCAAAGTTCCTCCTTTTTCTTGCACAGTTGAAAGGAATCCAGTACAATTCCGTGCTTCGATCAACTTGACTCCAGTTTTGCACAGCCTGACCGGTTTGGTAGTGCACGGCTGTGCCTGGCTTATGTGGCCTCTATGGCCCTTTTCTGCTCCTCTGTCAGAAAAAGGGAGGGAGGCTTCCCCCAGCACCAAAATATCATTCTGTGTGCTCTTTGCAGCACAGTAGCTAAGAACAAGTTTCCTGATTACTCCCTAGTCTTTTTGGAGTTACTTGCTGGAAGAAGTATTTTTCCCCACTTTAAATGGATGATTGTGTTACAATCAAGAAAAAGCATCTCCAGAGACCAATCTTCAGGTAAGTGAAGCTATTACTTTGAACTGAAATTGTTACAAACTTTACTCTCGATGCCCTATTTGTTAAAGTTCATATGCAAACACAAAAAATAAATCAAGAGTTTAATGTTGCATAGCCTGGTAACATATTAGATGATTTTGTACTCAGATTTCTTTTTTTCCTTCACTTCTACCGAGACTTTATAGAAGCTCTTTTTCTTCTTCTCTTTGTCATCTGCATTCTCTAAAGTTTTGTGTGGGATTGTCTTTATTATGAAAGAGAAGCAGCATAGCTCTTGAAAATGTTGGTCTGGGTTGTTTTGTGTTTGTTTTATTGGTTTGGGGTTTTTTTTTTGGGGGGGTGGTTTGGTTTGGGTTTTTTTTGTTTGTTGTTTGGTTTTGGGTTTTTTGGGGGGGGTGGTGTGTTTTGCTTTCTTGCAGCTCTGCAGTCCCTCAGTGCATTCTGGAATTATAAAACTGTTTGAAACTGGAACATGGTTCTTGGTTGGTTTAGCTGATTATATCTGGATGACAGAATTCCAATGCTTGAAATGATACACCTTTCAGAGTAAAGTAGCTCGTGTGCTGGGATGTGCAGACAAGTGCTTAAGTTATAAGTAATCCATAAGACTCTTCTGATAGAAAGTGTTCAAGTTTAAAGAGTAACAAGTTGGAGTTTTTGTGAGGTGGTTCTTCACTGCTTCCTACATGTGTTAGTTTGATCTATGAAACATGTTTCTGGTTATTTTATATTTTAAATTAAATTATTCTTTTTACAGATCAGGATTAGATCCAGTTTACTTGTGATTTTTACCACAGGAGATATCTTTCTTTCCTTTGGCCAGTCCTAGCCTCAGACCAAGTCACCCTAAGTGAGACATAATGTTTCTCAACCTTCTGTGAATAAGGATGCAGTGGCTGTAATATTAAATAAACCTGCAGTAATGCACACTTCAGTTTAGGGCTGGTGACATCTGTAACAAAACTACAGCTCTTACTGGGTGATATTAGTAGGATATTGTAACCACAGTGTTGATATGACAAATGAATATACGGTTATAGATGGTCCCAGAGCAAATACAGGATTGTTATTTATTGGATGGCCACTACTGATGTCATATATTATGGGACTACTGTGATGGTATTGCAGCTCCATAGTAAGTTCAGATAGGTAGCCATGCCAGGATTATGTCCTACTAATATTACATGTGGACAAATCTTTCACTGATGTTACAGTTATGGTGCAGAAAGAGAATCTAGATGTTAAAAGGTTACTGTGAGAGTGAAATGACTTAAACGTTAACCATAAATTTTAATATCCTGTGTGGGTTTGCTATGCAATTTATATTATACATTAAATTAAACAATTTGCACTTTTATAAAATGGAGTTAAAAAGTTACTTTACAGAAAGCTTATGACTGATGATTAGGAGACACTTGATATTTTCCTTAAGTGTTATCCTTCATTTAAGCTAATAGTTTAACTGTATATATTTCTGTTTAAACATCAATAGTTATTTTTGAGGATATAGGATAATTAGCTCATAAACTGTAACTTTAAAAAAAATATTTAGATGCACATTCTTCTCAGTCGTTTGGGGCCATTAGAGTTGCGTGTGCATAAGTGCGTATTTCCTTATGTGTTTAGGAATCTGCTATAGAAGTCTCCTGTAGCTGGTGTACTACTGGATAGTTAGCAAGAGCTTTCTTAATGGCTGTTTTCCTAAACTGTCTTGTGGGAGTGAATTTAACTCAATGAAATACAAGAAGTTTCAACATTTCTTACTGAAATCCATTCCTGCAAATCAGTTCTAAATACAGAATGGCAACTAACTACTGTTGGCATGCTTAATCCAGAGCAAGAAAACCCCTAATATGGAAAGCCCCCTAAGAGTCCATGGCTTTGCAGTGAGTATTCTGGCAAAAGATCTCTAATACTACAGTAAATGCTTAAGAAATGTTTCCAAGGTCGAGACCAGCATAATATTTTAGGCAGCTGAAACAGAAAGATAATCTCCGTATGCTGTAAAGATTATATCATGTACAGTAAATACAGATGCTATCATAGTACATTAAAGAGCTGGGTTTTTGAATGTGTGCTCATTTTTGTTATGACTTTGAAAAATATTTTACCAGTGAAAAAGTGTTCTTACACAAGAATTTTGAAGGTTTAGCCTCAGTTCTTTTAATCCTGCAATTTTCTCTCCATGTAGGTGAGATGGTTTTACTGGGCACAAATCTTGCATTGAGGAAACTGAATCAGCAGTATAATCAGCTTTTCCCTCAAAAAGAAAAGAAAAGAGAAGAAAATATAAATTTTTTTTGTATATTTATATTTACCTAGCAGCCAACACTAATTATAGTTACTCTTAAAAACCAGGTCTTAAGAGCTATGTCAAAACTTAATAAGCACATATGAAGATCTTCCTAATTAGCAAAGGTACATTTACAGTGCATCTATACTTGAGTTGCCTTCCCAATAATGTAAAAAATAGATTATCTATTCTAAATAATCCTGTCAATATCACCAATCCTCTACATAAGAGTGGGATCAATATCATGTTTCAAGATGGGGAAAAAAAGATATTTCTGACTAATTTTCAAGGTGGTTTTTTTGTTTGTTTGGTTTGGTTTTGGTTTTGGGTTTGGTTTTTTTTTTTTTTGTAAGGCCTGAATTCACGAAGAAGTAAAAATATAAAAATACTGGGAATGAAGTGTAACTTTTTATTTCATTCAGAAATGTAACTCTGTAGAAAAGCCAAGCTTATGAATCATGTTGAACTGATTACTAAAGCAAATCAATTCAGATAAAATTATGTTATTGCATCAGAAACCAACTGCCAAATAATTCTTTGTTCCTTAATATCAAAAGAACAGTTTGCTATATGGAAAGATATATTTCAACAGAATTTGTAGCCTGGGTATTCACTGGCTATTTTAATGCTAACAGAAATTACTGAGGACCTTCCAGATTTTTATTATGAACAGCATCTTGGGCATGTTTGCTATAACTGGAGATGGTGAAATTAATTTAAACAATAAATAAATCAGCTTTTTCAAATAAAGCAGTGGGAGCTTCTTAACTCTGACATTTAAAATGGGATTGAATAAAGCCATATAAAATATGTTTAAGGGAACAAATCCTTCCCTGCCAACTGCATGGGTTAGATGGCATAATAAGTGGTTTTCTGTGATTTTTGTAAACATAAGAATCTACAGTCATTAATCAAAGATTATACTGAAGCTAACACTTTTCTGCATTGTGCTTCAGTCTTGGGGATGTGGATTGTACAGCTTTGGTCTTCCTGGTCTAGACTGTGAATGGAAGTAAAAGGATCAGAGTATCCCAAGAGGATCAGAGTACCACAAGAAAAGTTGACTTGTTGGTGTCTCTACCTTGGCAGGATCCAAGAAACACGTGGTCTTTTGAGATTTCTAGGTCAATGACAGGTGGACAATAACAAAGAATTCGTCCTTGCTGTGTAATGTCTTTAGTTTAAGACTCTTAATTTATTTTAAAAATATTAATGCATTAGCTTCAAAATACCTCTCTTTTCTGCACGTTTTCATGCAATTTTGGAACAATGATTTTCCTTTAGAGCTGTAGGGACAGGAGAATAGGGCTCACAGTGCTGAAAGCAGAAGAAAGAACAAGGGAGAAAAACACTTGTTTTCCAACTCTTCAGCGAACTATATTATTATCTTTTTTGTGGTGTCTGCAGAAAAAAAAGAAAAAAATTATGTACCTGTGGGCAGCCTAGAATGTAGTAGATTTTATCTTCTTAGAAGCTTGGAAAAAAAAAAAAGGTCATTTTCTTCCTTTATTTGTAGTGGCCTTAAAATGGGTCCAAATTATTATTATCTTTATACTACGTGTATGTGGGAAGCTTTGCAAGGTTTATGTTCATTTGTGCATTGCAATTACGATGAATGTACATTATATATCATTATTGCTAGTGATAGCTTAATTGTAAATTAATGTAGCATATTAATTTAATGAGTGACAATTTATTCCTGTGGTGTAGGAGGAAGGTGGGCAGGGAAGAGAAGATGCAGTCATCCTTTGCTTCTTGCTCTAAGAAAAGTCTGGAATGTAAAAACACAGCACCACAAGATGATCCTGAAATCACAGTCTGTTTCTTGATTGCCCCTTGTCCTATTGGCAAAATTTGCTGCCACTTCAGCAAAGCCACAGGTAGTCCATAGCCATGGCCATCCTGTTGGTGATGTTGCTAAAGGTATTTTTCTACCTACATGCTTGCTTCTACCTCTTCCCGTGTGGCTTTAGTCTCTACGCTGATGGGTAAATACACAAAAATATTACATAGATGTGTGTTTGTTTAAACTGTTGATAGTGTTTTTAAATGGCAGTACCTTAGAAGAGCTAATTTATAAATTGGAATGTGAAAGAGGTTGGTGTAAAAAAGTAATAATAAAAAGACCTGGGCTTTTGGAGGAGGATTGAGAAGATAGGAGCATCTGCATAGCTGCATAACCTGATATGAAGCTATGAAAAAATAATTTGAAGCAATAAGCAAGGACATTTCTGCGGAGCATACAGAACATTATGAAGGGTGTAAAAATTCTTAGAAATTCAGGCTCATAAATTACACTGCTTTTGAGAACCATGGCACTTCCATGTAGACAGGAAGATAAAATGTAAAGATAAAATTTGGACAGTAGATGGCATTTTGTAAATCAAGAAAGCAGGAGAGTCAGAACAGTAGATTAAGTAGGGGGAAAGCAGAAGAATCCAGTTTTCAGACAGATGATGCACATTTATTCAATAAGTAGATTGAAAGGAGGCAGAACCAAGTATGTTAGAAATGCAAAAGAAAAGGAGCAAATGTCTTACATTTGCTTTTGTAGCTTAAAACTGTTCGGATACATTTGAACAGCTGTCCAAATGTTAGTATTCAACCCCTTAATCATACTAGAAGGGGAATAAATACATTTTAGAAAATTCAAGAAGAAAAGACCTGTTTGAAATTAAATGAATTGGTAATATCTTATAGCATAACATGTTCTGTAATATAGGTAGTTTGGCCGTACCCAGACTGAGATAGGAAATTGATGTTTATAGCCATCTCAGTAATGGTAGTGTAGTGTGGGTAGACAGTTTCTGTCATTTTTTTCCTATTATCTGCCTTTTTATGTACATAAAAAGAGAAATTTTGAAGAATTAAAATGAATGTTTGCAAGCATAAACATGTTTAATGGAAAATGAAATATTTCAGGAGTCAAGATTCCCATGATAGCTGGTTATAAAGAGAATATTAGTTTGGATCATTCATGATTGTTCTCTCCTGATTTGAAAATCAATTTCTAATTACATTATCTGGTAAATCCTCAAGGTAAGCGGAAATATTGTAAACCCAGAGTACAGTGAAATATTAATTCTATGACAGGGAAAAAAAATAAATATTTTAAATGCCATGTCTTCCTAACATACCCTTTTCTCATTCTCCTATTTAGTGAAGATAATTTCCAAGCAGATTAATCACAGAATATTCATGGTTAGAAAGGGTCTCCTAGATGAACAAATGCTAATGAGCATCTCAACACTGACCAGCCCCAACATACATGGTTCTGCTACATGGATGAATCAGGATTTCTTTTGCTTCAAGTGCATTTATGTGCACACAGGCAAATCAGAAACCCAGAAAAGTCTTCCTAGTCTGGTAGTTGAGTCAATGGTCATGAGAACCCTGTGATGTAACCATGATTATGCTGGAAAATATCCAGCCTGGTCTGATAGAAACAGCTGTTTAAAAACTGCATAAAGGAAGTTCACTTCCCCTTTCAGCTGCTTGCTTCTAGCAGGAGTCAATCTTCCCTTCTCTACCAATTTCCACCCCAAGATATAGAGGCAAGCAACTTAACTTCATCCTGGTCCCTGACCTCAGCCGCATGCTTAGCCAATGCATCCTTCTCATCACCAGAGACAAAAACTCCGCCTTTACAACATGTAAAACCTGCCTATTAAACATACAAGACGGGGAGTATTGCCTTTGGTAACGCCTGAAGTTCTCTCGATGGAGCTGCTGCACTGGACAAGCTAAGGTTTTCATCACAGACTTTCATACACAGATACAAGGATCTAATGCTTCAGGAAAGCAGAAATGAGTATTCTTACCAGGTGATTTAAACCTTTCCAGAAAAGGATGATGGAAGGGAAGAGTGAAAATATATCTCTCCCATTAAACTGAAGTTTGCAAGGTCTTTGAAATGAGTGACACCTTTTGCTAAAGCTTCTTCTGCTACCAGTTTATAGATAAAAATCACTCTTAATTTGTTCAGTGGGACAGTGGGTTCTTTTCACCATATCCATTTACAGTCCTTCTCCACTCATTTGTGTCATCTCAAAAAAGTGAAGAACACAACATAACAGGGTTTTGGTTTTGTTTTGGTTTTGTTGGTTTGTTTTTCATATTTATAGCTATTAGATCTGATGAAACACATTTCTACTACAAAGTTTCACAATTCCAGAACACCAAATACTTGCACATGTAATTTACTTCTATCTGCCTCCAGAATAAGTTAATTCCACCCCAGAATGAATTATATTTTCACTACTGATCTTTCAGAGAAAAAAACAGGAGGGAAAAAAAAAATTCTGACCAGGGAAAGAATTAAATCAGCCTGAGATCTCAACAGAATTCTATTTCTTTGCTATCTGGTGTCCTCCCCATTTTCTAGGATGTGCAAAAAGTCCTTGTATTGTTTTGAACTTTCTTTTTTACCTGCTTCATTGTTTTTTCCTTTTGAATGGTTACTATCACAAAGCCAGGTGACAGCTGTACAGTCACTGCTTATCACTGCTATTTTTTCGGGGATAATAGGAGAATTTCCACTTCTCCAAAAAGCAAGTAACTTTGCTTGATCTGCTGCTATCTGAAAAAATTTCTCCTTTTGATCCTTCTTGAGGCATAACCCCATTTGCCGAGAATGTTCTTCCAAACCATGCAAATGACACTTTAATTCCAACTAAAATTAAGCCTTAGAGAGGAAAATGTTATTCACTGAATGCACATCAATTCCCACTTAACATTTCCTCTTCAGAAGTCTACAATCAAAGTCAGCATTAAATCAGTTCTTCATTAAGTAGGAAAAAAGTAAAAGTTGTCAGAAAAAGCTTGAGATATGTAGGTAATCCCGTTTTTCATATGGTATGTTCTCTAGAAAGTGTAACCCAGGGAAGAACAAAACTGGATATACAATATAAACCAAAATGCTTTTCATGTAAATAAATAAGCATGATATCATTAATGAACTGTCTTAAATTAGGAAGTTTAGTAAGCTGAACAGCAGTTCTTATCTGTCAAAAGCTTTTTTTTTCAGCTGTTGAAAGCACCAGAACAAATGTTACTTTTCATGAGTCCATTCTTAAAACCAGCCAGCATTTCCCCCATCACTTCAATAACAATCTAGACAACCATCTGGGGATTTTTTGGGGTAGTTTTGTTTTTGGTTTGATTGCATTTTTTTATTCTGTATTGGCATAAACCTGTGGTTTTCTGAGCTCAGGTTCTAATGTGCAGTTGGGCCTTACTGGTATGTTGTCTGATAAGAAATTAGCTAGCCATTGAAGCACTATAATTAAAATTTTAATACTTGCCTTAATGTTCTTATTTGGCAATCCAGTTTAATTCAGAGTTTGGAAACCTCAAATTTGTCAGGAAAGAGGGGAGAATACAAAGGACATGTTAGTCTTAATATCTTAACCCATATACATAAACTTTCACATAGCCTTACATAAAAATCTGTGTCTTCATTTATATATTGTGATCTCAGTGTAAAATTAGCCTGCCCTATGTAAAACTAGCCAGAAAAATGTAGATTTTCTTCTAGTATCTAACATACTTGTTTCTTCTAGTATTAAGCGTAACTCATTTTCTGCTTCCCTATGTCTCTCTGCAAGGCGTTGTGTTGTGTTGTGGAGACACAACAAAATTTGTGACAGTAAGCGTGCATGGAAATGTAGAAAAATAATTATTTTCCATGACTTCATCTTTAAGTTTTGAAGTTATGACCATAGTATTGGAAGATTTAAGTCAGGAATGTTGGATGATTACTAAAAAAGCAAGCAAAGGAATTGAAAATAATGGAAATATGATTTATTGATCAAATATTTATAAAAAATATATCCATGCTGAAATACTATATTAGGTGATTTCTGAGCATGGATATTTACAGATCATTTTAATATTATGAAAAAACACTACCCTCAATTTAATAATCTTGAAGACTATGCTTTACTATAATAAGAATAAAGCCAACATTGTCTTCTACTGCTTTTTCTACTATGTTACCATTTAGTAAACTCAGTCCAGACTGAGGCCCTTTTATGCTAAGTGTTGTTCTGATGGAGACCATAAGTGCGCTTTGATGATAGAGTCACAGAAAGTTAAAAATATTAGTAATCTCATCAAAAGGAGAGAATAACACAGGGGGATGGCTGTGGCTGGATGTTGTGTGTTAAGGAGAGGGAAATCCAGGCATGTAGCTGATGCTGAAGTCGGAGATCAGTTCATAGCTAAGAGTGGAGGAGGAGTCAAGTCTTGCTGTTTTTAAAAGGTGAAAGTCACTGCATACTGGTAGTGGGAAGGGAAGAGATCTGGGTTTTGGGAAAGGTTGAAGAAAGAGATGGTGATTGTAGAGCAGGAAAAGACATAGGAAAGGGGACAAGTGACAGGTTAGGGCATGGCATGAGCAGGTCAGTGCACGTTTACATTGTAAATTAATGCTGAAAAATCTGGTTCCCTTACCTCTGCAAACTTTACAATGGAGATATGCTTACTCCAGCATTGTGTGTGCCCACTGCTGCTCCAAGCAATCCCTGAGGCACCCCACAGGGCTTGTGATGACTGCATGGTGACTTCGGGCAGTGTCAAGCCATGTTTTGAGTGTTACTGTTTCCACCCCAAGGTCTTTCCCTGCTGCTTCAAGTTTCTGTGCTTCCTCTATACCTTTTTTTCCAAGCCAGCTCCTTTGTTTAATGTGGCTGATGATCCTCTTTAACATAAACATTTTTGGGAAAGCACACTTTCAGAGAGTTTTGTGTATCTCATCCACACACACTATTCATGCTCCTGTTTTAACAGATGATTTTATCTGGCCCTTTTGCCATAGATGAACCTTGGAAATACTCCCACAGAGGCAGATGAAGAGTCAGGATTTTAAATATAGGATGTCAATGCCAAAATTGAACTTGATATTTGGGATGAATATGTAAATAAATAAAACAATGGAAAAGTCAATGGTTTTATTGACAGAGGAACACTGAAAAGTTGTATAGGAGTTTGTGGAATTGAGAAAGGGAAGATGATGAGAAAATTTACAGAGATTATGTGAAGGGCAAAAAAAAAAAGGGATAATAAAGACGTTAAATAAAAATTAAAAGAGGAAGAGATTGAGTACTAGAATGTGATGAGTAATGTGGAAATGTAAAGATAAGCAGGCGGTGAGCTGACAAAGAAATTAATGAGAATATGGTCATTTACAGCTTTACATGCTTATCCCTTAATACACTAAAACATAGATTATGTTAATTACTCGATGTTATCTGTAGGTAGATGACAGATAGTGACACTGATGAAACATATTAAATATTTGATGTTGGCCTGATGGTCTGTTTGGGACATTGCTGATGTGCTGTTTTGTACTGTTCTCAGGCAAACTTTTCCAACGTTAATGATGAATTTAAGAGACATCACAAGATCCATTGTTGATTCATTTTCCAACTGGCATGACTGAGTTTTGTAATGTTTCTCGTTGTTAAAAATTGCTAACTCCTTAAGGTACTTTAAGGGATCTGAAAAGTCCACTCAGGAAATAGATCTTCGTGGTTTTTTTGGTTTTTTTTTTCCCAGTTTGCAAAAATTAAGTAGAGCAATTTCCTGATCATCAGAAATGCCAACATACAACTTTCCTCCAGGCCTGCATCTAGTATTTGAAATGTTGCCCAGCATAGAATTTGGTCAGCATCTGAAATTAAGTCAAATCTGGGACTAAGGGACGTAGTTTAGTGCAACTTGGTAATATTACACTTATTGTTGAACTTGATGATCTTAAAGGTCTTTTCCAACCTAAATAGTTCTTTGATTCTATGATTCTAATCTTCTGTACTGCCATCCTGCTTGTGCTCAAACATTTTCTGTTCGTGTTCAGACCTTAAAGAATGCTGCTCTTGCATGTCATG
>JANHGN010021960.1:24725-38790 GCA_024605025.1 Megaceryle maxima | reverse complement strand
GCGTGTTGATGAGCTCCCCCACCGTGATGTAGATGACCGGCTTGGCCACCGCCACCATCTCCGAGTACTCATCGATAATTATTATTATTACTATTATTATTTTAATTTCCAACAATTAAAAGGAAATAGATTAGGAAAGTTTAGATAAGCTACTGCTTATGTCTGTACAGCATAGAAGCTCTTTATCATGTATTCATTGTAAAATGTGACAAAGTACTTATTGTATGCATTGCTGCTTTTTGCTCAAGACTGAATATACAAGCCAAGTAGATATATGGTTACATTTCAAGAAGTTAACAAAACCTTTTTTTATTTTGTAACCAGGGGTAAGAAATTTGTAGGATTCCATAAAATTCTTAGTAAACTTTTAATTGACTTGTGAATAACTTGAAACACTTTTTGAGTTTATATTGACAATAGAGCAACCCTTTCCAAGCTGACGTAGTTAGGGTGATGCTGGGGCAGAATATAAAGGTTATAAAAGAAGATCAAATATCTTGTTGCTGATTCTGTAGAGCCTTTCACTTGTTATTCTAAGTAATGAAATGTGACAAACTGACTCCAGATTTCTTCAGAAAGTATTTCTTTCAAGCCAATTACTGATTGATAGATTTCTATTTTTATGAAAGATTTCAACAAAATGGTAACTTTCACATAACACAAGTTTTCTGTGTGAGCATGTGCCTTTTTTTTTTTTTTTTTTTAAAGAACACCTTTTAAGTCAGAACTTGGTTTTGATTTTGGAAAATTCAAAAGTCAGACTTGACATTCTTCATAAAATTATAGAGTATTTCTAAAAGTGCTAAGTAAACTAAAATTTCCACAATTGACAAAACAAATGTGTTTGTTTAGTCTCTTATTTTTCACATTCATATAAATGCTTTCTAAAGCTAAACCCAAACACAAAGCAGGTTTATGTCTTTTTATTTGAAAGTCTCTGTGTTTTAATGCCATTACCTGTCCTTTTTGAAACAGATAAAAATTACAGGATGATGCTTTACTTTTTACTTTAAAATTCAGATTAAGCTGTAATTTAAACTATTGGCATCTGGACATAATGTATTTCCTGGTGAAAAAGTAGAGTGAGTTAGGTGAATGTTACATGATATGAAGGCAAGAAGGATAAAAATTTCCCTTGCACTGAATGTCCTTGCTTAGTTGCTACAAGATATGAACAGTAGTTTTTTCCTTGCTCATTCCCAACATCATTTTTGTACTTTACCTTCCTGTGAGGAAATTCTTCTGACTGGGGAATATGCAGGGCATGAATGTCCCTGACCTTGAAGGGAATTCCTCTGTCAGGACTCATGAGACTTCAGCACTTTCAGGCTTTTGCAGCTGCCTTGTCACAGCATACCCTGAATTGAACAGTTTTCTAGGCAGTCCAACAGGCTCAATCACAGTGAATGAATAAATGCGTCTTTCAGCAGAAAGTATGTAAAAAGTGGCAGGGCCACTAACTATTAATTAAACAGTGGCAGCTACTTCTGTCTCAGCAAACAGTAGCATGAGACTGTAATTTTTTCAGGTTTTGCATATAAAATAGTCAGGAGAGGTTAGGAATTTGGGAACTTTCATACTTTTTTATTGCTATTATACTCCTCTGATGATGCACCAGTTCTTTTTCTCTCTTTTGCTTCTGTATTCTTTCGGTACTTGTTATTATGATGAAATTTTAGTCATGCCAGTAGCACCAAGTACATAAGCAAAAACTATAATAAAATGAATATGCCATACTGATGGCTGGGCCCTGACATAAAAAGGGTGAGAATCTTTGATATTATGTGGGGCTTTTTCACCAACAAAAGCTCTGAAGTATTAGGTAAAGCTGATAGTATGGTCTTATAGCTGACAAATAACTTTCTAACCTCTAGAAACACATTCAGCGATGTATTGCTCTGGAGAATCTTCTTCAGAGGTCACTGAGTGGCTAAGAAACCTTTGTATAATTATTGAGAGTTTGGTGCGAAAGCAGAATCACAAGTGAAGAAAAGAATATCCTCTTCACCTTTAGCTCTACTTTTCAGCTGATGTTCAAGGGAGATACAGCTCATGTGGTGCCCAGAGAAAACATTGTTCTATGTTTCTTACGTTTACCCCAAACATACAGACTTTTTCAAAATCAGTTTGGCTGTAGTAATTAATAGCCAAATTTAGATAAAACCATTTGCTTGGAATAACTTTGGAATCTCTTAAAATTAGTATTATAGGGCACTTGGGTTTCTGGGAAGGTTTTATTTTAGTCTCCAGTGACGTGATATGGTATGCTGTGCAATTCTGCAGCAAAATAGCTGGCACTATTTGAAAAGCACAGTTTAGTAGTATTTTCCATTGTTCACAAATGAGGCTTTTTGATTTAACAAATAGTACTTCTTTTCTTTAGAAAACCGTAAATGTTACAATGCTAGATTTGCTGCAGAGCCAATACAAGTGTTTTCAAAAGCATAAACTAAGCTGAATTTTGTGTCAGCATTGGGACAGACATGTTCAGGTTTCTACTATGCAGCTATCGCAGATGCTGTTCTGCGTGGGGCTGGTGGCATTTCTGGTGGCTTTAAGTGAGAAGGAAGTATGAGAGGGTCACTGGGACCTTAAAAGAGCTGAAGCAGGTGTCTGAATTATTGTCAGGTCAGGATTTTTACCTGTCATGTAGACCCCTTGTATGTTTTGATGGTTTCCTAAAAAATAAAGCAAGCAATCTAATTTTAGTGGAATAGACTGTATAAATATAGAAGGGCAGGTTTATTTATATTGCTTTTATAATGACTCCTTAGGAGAAAGTGTCTTTTATGTCACAATAGTAGTGCCACAGGCCAGAAGCAAAGTTAAATAAATTCTAGTACCTGGAACCTCTCTAAAGCAGCATAAGATGGTTGTATATCACTTCTTACAGTGTTGAGTGAATAGCAGTAAAAGAATAGAACTGCTGTCTTCTTTGATGAAGATAGTCTCAAAGCCAGAATAATGTCTCAATTTGAACATATAAAGTTACTAAATTAATTATATGCATACATACCACAGATGTTTTCCACAGTCTGAACACGTAATTTTCTTGTTTGTAGTAGATAAAATGGCATTGTTGTAAAAAATGCTGTTTTCTTTAAAAAAAAAAGATGCTAAAAGTAATATATAAGGTTATTGTGTACAGTGGACATTAATCCATTCATACTTGCACAGTTGTATTAACATATTTCTAATAATTTTCAGAATCTCATGAAATGGAAAGATCATAAGTATTATTGATCTTCCCATTAAGGATCGTATTTGTACCATGGTCAGAGCAAATATCAGACAGACTATTGAGATGGCTGTGAATTCTACGTACAGAAACTGCCTGGGAAAGTTACTTTGCTTGGTTTAACAAATTCCTTATATTGGCCTGTAGTATAAAGTGTTGTGCATATATTATAGTCTATAATTTTGTATAAATGAAACAGTGGAGCTAAGGAGAGCTAAGATATGTACCTCCTGTCAGTTAAACTTTTTGAACTCCCTGTGGGCCTTCTTAGAGAGTGAATACATAAAATGCAGATTTGCTAAATGCAGCCAGGATATTCTGGTAATTATCCATTTAGATGTTCATTCAGTTATTTCTTGTCAGCTGCTGATTCCTCTTCTCCAACTACATGTGCTAGCTTGACATAAAGATATGTTTCTAGTGTCCAGTATCCATCTTACTTGTAAAATTGGAAGTCTCTTAAAACATTAGTGTTTTGTAAATTAAATAAGTTTTGGACCTCACATACAATCATAAAGCCTAAAAAGTGTGATTGAACATAATAATCTGTATTTTTAAATTATTGTGGGTTTGGTTGTCTGTTTGGGGTTTTTGTTGGGTTGGTTGGGTTTGTTTGTTTGAATAGGGTAAGTTGACAGGCTATTTTTTAAGATACTATCATTTTATGTTACCCTTTATTATCAGTTCATTTCTGAAAATTGTGTTTAAGATAACCATCACTTTTAAAGAAGTTTGTCCTATAGTTCCTTTCCTGTCCTCACATAAAAGTTTCTGGGTGTGATCTGGGGGGATTTTAACATCAAATGAGCAGATGCCATGAGAAGGACATGTGAGAGCCTGGATTCCAGCTTCATTTATGATGAGCAGCGACATCACTTCTATTCTTTGGGGCCAGTTACCATCTCACACAGCTGAGTGAAAAAAAAAAATCTCAACTGGTCTCTTCACAGGGAACCACAGCAAGTGTTCAGAGGGGTGATATGGATTGACTGGGAAGATTTAGTACTGGGATACAGGAAAGGGGAGGAGGGATATCAGTACACTGGAGCACTTGTATGTTCCCTGGGTAACCTGGTAGTCAGACCTAGCAACTAATAAATTGGATTAGGTGCATAGAGTCCAGGGTAGGACTACAGAGCATAGTTTATCTTAAAAGAGAACAGCAGAAAAATTACTATGCATTTTATCTGATGGGTTTGGTTCCCATTTACATTATGGCCAGTACATTATTTGTCCAGCAGCAGAGGCAGATTTAATCTGTGTTCCTTTAATACTGTGCTGGTGGTATGAAAAGATTTTGGTGTTCAGAATGAATGATGCTTTCCTATGCACGTTACTGAGGTGTCACGCTTGACTGAGAAGAAAGGTAAAACCTGGGCACAACAGTAAATGGCAAGGCCTCCTTTGTTAAACCAGGTTATAATCAGTCACAAAAGGTGAAAAATCATGCAAAACAAGGTATAATTCTGCTCCCAACATCTCAGAAGACTGCAGTACGTATGCGCTTTCCCTGTCTCCTTCTCTCTGATTTTCACTCTTTTTTTTTTTTTTTTTTTCCTGTTCTCCTCACAACACATGTACGAGACCAGGCTTTTTATGTCATACTGCAGCAGTAGCACCATCCCACACACTCTCTGTCTCTGAAGAAATGTAACCCTTCTCCCATTTATCTTCAAGTAGAATTCAGTGATTACTGAACTGAGTATCTTCTGTCTGAAGGAGCATATATCTGCCTAAACTGTAAAGAAATGACAACCTAGGCATCAGTCGCTCAAATACAGGCATCTAGTGCCATTTGAGACACTTAAGGGTGCCCGAGACATCCGCCCAGGGCTGGCAGATATGACACAGGACCTCCAGGACACCTGCGCTCTTCTGGAGCAGCAGCTGGGGACCAGGTGAGATACTCCAGGACATCTCCAGTGGTGCAAGATACCTGTCTTAGATAACTGATTTAAGCATCCTGTTGCTGGGCATAATGTATTTTTAATGTATAAGATGACTGATCAGAAATTAAGTTCCTGGTATTGTTTTTATTTTGTTCTGACGCCAAGCTGTACAAAGCTGTAATTACGTTGTCTCCCTCTTGATGCTAATGGAACTGCTTATACACGTAATTGCTTACTGTTGTGGGTAAAACGTACATGACTGAGCTCTCCCGTCTCCAGTTCTGGCTATGCAGCAGTTGTTCTTGACAGGAACTTTGATAAATGACAGACCATTCAAAATTTGTCTTGTTTGCAATATTAAAGAAGCAAAGCCACACAACTTTTACAGCTAACTAAAAAGGACCATGTATATTTACACAGAAGGCTTTGCACTTTAGGGCTTGTAAAATCTTCTGTCAATTCTGGCAGTGTACAATTGGTGAAAGAAACAAAAGACTGGCTTATATAGCATTTCTCTCTGAAACCAGATTTATGTTTTGTGTGCCAGAGCAACATTAAGCAAATCCTCTTCTTCCTGCTAAAGAAGCTAGCCTGTTTGTATCTCTCAAAAATTTTCTTTTTTTCAGCAATAAATATTACTTTGAAGACTTTTTCATGCACCTGGGTAGTTACCAAAGGCAACAAATAATGGAACAGGAAACCATAATTCAATCCTTTATTATATAGAAAGATTTGTAGATGACCTGAGCAGCTACATTATTTATATGCACTGGCTTTTTAAAGAGGTTATGTTTTTTTGGCTGATGGAAATGGAAAATCTGTCTCTCTCAGTGTACATTTAGTTGGCTTTTAATCCTCTCCATAGTTATGTGCATATAGTGCTTTTTCTTCTGTTTCAGTGAACAAGACAGAAAAGCAGGCATAAAGCATTCCCGGCAAGATGCCTTTCAAACATACAAATGTTGCAAACTGAACTAGCTGCATGGCTTTAAATGCTGAAGATTTAAAGCTAACTCAGTATAAAAGAGACATTTCTGTTATTGCTTAAATATTTCTGTGCCTAAGATGGGTATTGTTGGCAGTTGTGGTGTGTTATAGTTTTATGAATGCTGAGTTATTTCTCTCCTTTCCCCCCCCCCCCATATCTACGGTTGATTGCCTGGGGTATTTTTTTAATACTTTTTCAAGTCAAATTTAAGGTTTTCTTAATAGCTGAAATTTTAACATGTTATCAGGGCTGAAACTTATGCCAAACCTCAAGCCTGAAGACAGCCTAGATTGTTCTGTAGATTGGCTCCTTTCCTTTGACCTTGCTTAAGAAAGCATGCCAGCAACAAAGTGACTTCTGGCACTGTTTACTGGGTCATGGGAGGAAGCCAATTCCTTCACTACATCAGGTATATACAATTCCTTGGAAGATCTTCCTTTACAGTGATACATAGAAATGAAAAGAGATGAAAAGAATATCATGCATTTCTTGTGACAGTAGTTTTCCTTCATATTTTTTTCTTGGACAGGTCCCAGATATTTTCAGCTACATGACCTCTCCAGTTGATGCTAATGGCCAGGTCTCTGTATTGATAAGCAGGTTAAAGTTTGAGATATCTTTTGGCATTATGCCAGTTATGATTCATCAAGCAATTTAATACAGTGTTTCTTTCTGACATTTATAAATATTTTCAGCTGATGTGTGTCTCTCTCGAGGCAAACAACTGAAGCTGAAATTTTCTATCATTCTGTCAAAAATGACTGAACAAAACAGGAATAAAAATCTACATTTTGCCTCTAGGAATTTTAAAATTTTTGTATAGTACCTGTATCTTTTTTTAATCCATCCAGTAATCCAGATTAGAAAATTTATATTGTAAACATACATTGGTAGAATATACCTAATATTTATTGCACTTCCTGGCAAGAGGTATAAAATACAAAAATCTAAATCTGTTGGGGTGACCAGGTACTTTTGCTCAAGATGAAAATCTGCTGCACAAGATATCTCTCCTGTCCTAGAGAGATGACAATTATGTGTCCAGTCTAGCAGGCTCCATAGAGACACCTGTATCACTAGATTAGATTTAGAATCTATTTATACAAGTGAATAATTATTACAGTTCTGTTGGAAACTGAGCTAGTTTGGGTATTTTGTTTATTTATGTGCAAATAGCTCTTACTAAGTGGTCTGAGCTTTAAAAAACAGAAATTGTCATTCTTTGTTGGAGCTGAAAACATGTCCACAGTGGTTTCAAATAATGTTGATAATAATTTGTTGATTAGCTATAACAGGAAACTAAATTTTGTTAAAAGGAACATGAATGGGAACTTAACTGGTTCATTTATTTTCCCTATGAATTTAGATGCATATGATTTTTGTAACTCCTTCTCCATCAGTGCTTTACTACCAGCTCCTCTCTGACAAGATGAGTCAGTTGCCTTAAGTGTGGACATGAAGAAACTACAGAATGATGAATTGATATGCTAATTGTCATAGCTGATTCTTATTTCATCCTGGTGTCCTAATCTGAGTGGCCATGAATGAACCGGATTAGAAAATCATGGAGTCTAGGAACTAGGACCAGAATGTTGGGCTGCTGAGAGTTTCCCTGATAAAATAGACATCTAGCAATCGGCTGATATATACTTACATCAGCTAAGCAGAGGTCTAATGTACTTACTGATTTAGAGAAGCAGAACAATCCTTATCAGATGGCCCAAAGGCTGATACATGTGAGAATCAACTGCTGAAGACATAAAGCTGTTCTGTCACATACCACTGCGAACATTCAGGAAAAAAAACAGTGATGGCAAAAGGCTTCCACTGTTCTGTGCTCTACTGATAAGAGGTTTTGGACAAAATACAAACTTGCTTTTCATAAGAAAATTATAATTACTCAAATGCAAAAGCTTTTCCAATACTGGAAAATCTTCAGTGAAATTTTGGTTGAGAAAAAAGATCCACACTCATAGCCTAGTTGATAAACTCTACATTATTTGGAAATACCTTTTTTTTTTCTTTCTTTCTTTCTGTGTCTGAGGAAGTTCTTGTGAGTTTGTTTACTGTGTTAAGTGATATGAATGCCTATAGTATTAAATCTAAACATAAATGTCAAATATTGACATTATGTCAATTCTGAATATGGAATAGAACATGTGACTTTAGGAGAACCACTGTAACATGTTGATGTACTGTATATTTATTACAAAATTAGAAATTCTCATTTTAAGATTTAGAATGATAGCTAAATATGGCAGCTAAGTAAAATTAGTCCAGTTCTATAGAAGCATGCTATAAATGATCTAGCAGATCAGATAATTATACCATTTAATCCAACAGTAGAGGAACTGTAGGGATAATTTTTTTATTAATAGAGAGAACACCCTACCATGAATCCTTCTTATAACAGTTTATATTTTTAATAATTATGAGCAGCTAGTTAAATGCAATGACAGGTCTAATAAATAGAGATTCTGTAGGTGTTGTGAATAGGATTATCATGATGTATTTATCTTAGCTTATTTTAAAACTCAAAATCTCTAAAAGGTCTGAAAAACATCTTAACAATTTCATGGGGTTCCTATAATCCTATTTATAAAAGAAAAGTTTCCATGTTCATACACCGATGTAGGTCTGCAAAAAACTGTTTAAAGATTTTAAATAAGATTTATGAGACAGTATGTTTAGAAAGAGTGCAACAGTTTTATGAATGTGAAATTGAGAAGTGCTGACAAGTTTCAGAAAGGAAAATCCAAGCCTGCCTTATTCATCACAAGAAAACATTAGAGCAAATCTGAAGAAAAAGTAATTATAATTTCCAAAGTAGACCTAGGGCTAACCTGTATTAAATTTACAGTGTTATAACTGTATGAAAAACACAAGGATGCTTAAGGTAACATTTATTCCACCACCATCAAATAAAGGAAAATTTGATTTGCTTTATAAGACATCTAAAATTGGTAGTTTAAGACATAATTTGTAAGCCTTATGCTAGAAGAAATCTGGTGGAGTTATAGTGTGCATAAACGGATTGCAAAATTTAATTATTTTTTAAAAGATGACATGTTTCCCTCTTAGAATGTTTCATACTATTTCAAAATCATTCTGCCATGTACTCAATTTATAATTGGGAGCTTGGAAGAGGCTACATTGCTGAAAAAAATGCCAGCATTGAAACAGAAACCAACTATGCTGATCAAGTCCATTCTTGGTATGTAACAAGAAAAGCAGTGAGGAAAGGCAAGGCTGTGGTCAATGAAGTTTAGTGCTAAGTCACAAACTCCAATAATCTGGATATGTAGATGTGGATATAGTAAGAGACAGCTTGCTTTTTTGTGTTGTTTGAGAAATGCTTGTGTGGTGAATCTTCTGTGTGTGGGAGAGCTGTTCTGTTTTGCACGTGCCAGAGTCCCACCTTGCTGACATCAGTTGCCTGGCTCAGTTGCCTGCTTCTTTGTCTCTGTGGAACATCAGCATAGCTCTGCTCGTACAGATTTTCAAAGGAGTGCATCTTGAATTCTTTGTCAGCTAGGCCTGTAGTGAATAGAAGATATACTACAGGATTTACTATCTCAAACTGCTATAATTTATGTTTTTATACATTTTTCAGGACTGAAATGTTTCTGGAGAGCATTGCAAATGAATTAAATGCATTTGAAGCCTAAATTGTGCTTGATTGACAACAACAATACAATATCTTCCATAAATTGCCAACTAGAATTCTGACCTGTGATGTCTAATTACTGGCATCATCATTACATTGCAGAGTGATAAAAATCTAGGAAACGATTGCCTTCAGTCTTAGGGAACATACAATATTTTGTATTTACTTGCTTTGCATCAATTAAATATTGAAAATAAATACCAGTTTCATCATTAGAACAGGACTCCTGAGAATAGTCTGTAGGAAACTGCCTTGCCTAGTGACTTAACTGGTACATACTTACAAATGTGTTCCTTTCGTATTGTCGTAGATACACATTTAAAAAAAAAAAAAAAAAAAAATCATACAACTGTAGCTGTGCATTGATAAATTCATCACTATGTGAGCTATATTTTGTAGGTGAAAAGCAAGGTGAGGGAAAATGCTCTCTTGATGCTGGTACCTCAGTTCATCTCTTTGGTAGGTCTGTCTGAGTGGAGGAAGTTGAATGGCAGGAAAAAAGCCAAAACACCAAGAAACAAAAGTGGAAAAGACCAGACTCGGTTTAAAATATTAGGACAGTCTGTTCCAGAGTTTATAAGCCACGGGGCTAAAACTCAGATATCTGCCTTACAAAGAAATTGTTCCAGTGATTCAATGATATATTGTCAAATTTGGGCGCTCGCATCAATCTATGATCAAATATGTGTATCTGTGTGTCAAGCTATTCTGCCTCTGAGTGGAATTAATTAATTCCTCCTACTGCAAAAATAATTGAAATCCATGTCAGACAACTAGATAGTATAAAATGAGGTTGTGAAAGTTTAGCAACTTTTTATGTCATTTCCGTAATCATGTTTGTGGTTGAGGTGCCAAGTTCTCTTTTTTCAATATATCAGAATGCTGTGGTTGAGTAAGTGCCTCCAACTCTATTAGCACAAAATAATTATATCTTCTTTTGATGAATCCTCTTCAAGAATTATTGTTGTAATTTTGTGAGATCAGTTTTGAAAAGGTTTATTTCTTTGTACCGTAAGAATATCTTACTCTGCTGTTTTGTGTTCATTTAATGGTGCTTCACTTTGAAATTTAGTAAGAATATTCCAGAAAAGAGTATGAGATTAACTATTCTGGATTAAAATTTAAACTAAATGCAATTGATGTGACCTCAAAATAATAATCATAGTGAATGAAAAGCTTAAACATGTATTTATATACTAGTACAGTTTGAAAACAGAGTGGAAATTACTTATTTTATGGCAAAGCATACTTTAAATTACTCCCTGGATTAACTTCACATTAAATTTGATTCATCATAATACAAATGCATTTCTTTAATATCTGATATAGGATCTGCAGGAGGAAAATGATTACATTGATTTTACTTACATTTCTTCTTTGTGTAAAATGCATTAACATGTATCCAACAGTAGAACATTAGCAGTATTAGGTATATCCTAATCTATACAAAGTTAGAATCACATTTCTCAGACAGCAAATTTCAAAGATGATAAAACCTGAAGATTCATTAAAAAAAAATATAAAATACTTTAAATCTTTTATTCTCCAAACAGTTATGCTATGGATCATATCTTTTTCTTTTAGGTGCACATAGACCTGCTTTTCATAACTGTTAGCTGTTCCTGCATATCTCACTTCAACCTCAAATTATTGAGCCTTGGGCGAGTTTCTTCATAAAAATACATAAATATTTTTGCTAGCTTAGTTACTGTATTAAATGTCAGTGTCTCTACTCTGGCTTGTTCACATGTCATTCATATTCCTATGCTGACTATGACAGAGAAGGGCTTTATCCTGACTTTCTTGAATACTCTGTTAATCAAACATTTCAACACAGGTTTCCTAAAAAGGAAGCAAATCCATCTTTTAACAACTGTTGTGTTTGCCTTAACTGTTAAAAAGCTAGACTTAGATCTCATTGTTGCTGGATTTGATCGTCCAGCTTTGTGGTGAATACACCTTTTCCACTTCAATGTGTATTAATTAATTTTTATATGGGTATACCTCTAACAACTTTTTTAATAAGCTGGAGCTAAGTTTTCAGCTATGTATTTACCTTCCAGTTCAGTGTTTTTTCAATCCTTTTGCTTTTCCCTATTTTTTTTTTTTTTTTTTTTTTAGGTGTATCCTCACTATGTTAAGAAATGTAGTTGTTTTTTTTTTCTTTTCCTTTGTGTGTGCATTCCTGAACAAAACATAAATCTCTGTCCAATGATAACACTCAAACATCTTTCAGGATTACATCCTTGAATCAATTTAAAAACCACTTAGAGACCACAAGTTCCTTTAGTGTTCCTTAGTGATCAATAATCATAAAATATGGCATTAATAAAACCCTAAACCCCACAAAAATAATGAGATGAGATAGATATAAAATGACTTAGAAGATTCACTTCCTAGTAGGGTCAAAGATAGCATTATTGAACATTGCATAGCAGAGAGCCAACCAGGGTCCTGACCTGGTATTTAAGCCGTATAAGCGCATAGACATTCTTTAGCAGTTACTGTCATTTGTTCACCCAGGAAGGGGTGGTGGCCACCCAAAAAGGTGATATCCATCTGATTCACTGTCATTTTCCCATTATCTTACCTGAATGAAATTACACTCTAATGTGACTGTTCTCAGTCTGTAATAAAATCTTGGACTTTATAACCCATTGGTCACAATGAAACAGGCTGTAAAGACTCTCATTAGCTGAGCTCTTTTTTTTGTGTGTGTGTCATTTGCTCACATCAAGGCACACATAGAAAACTACATTCACAAGAACAGTGTTCATTAGCATTTCACTTAGTTTTTTGTTCACCATTACCCGTTCAAGAACATCCTGCAATGCATAATCAAGATATTATGTGGATAGATATCTGCAGGCAAAATCAATATACTGATAGGATGCTACTGAACAAGGCACTTTTAATTTGCATTAATTTTATGAAATTAAACTCCTGTGTACTTTGTTTTAGTATTTCTCTATGATCTTTATTCACACAAGTACTCCCTTATGATCGATGCTTGGATTAATCACTACTGTATTAAAGCTGGCTTGTTTTTCTTGGGCAAATTACTGGCTTACTTTTCTGAGTAATGTCATTTTAGATTAAAGTGAATAATTTGATTTCAAAACTGAGGATTTCAATAAAAACTATATTGCAGTAGGAGAATCTGAAAGGCAATGGAAAACAAAATAATCACAGTATGTAGTTGCACTTTCTATCAAAATTACTATTTTTACTTTTTATGCACATAAGCTTTTCCTAAATCTTTAGTAACTGTGTAAATAAACATTATCTTACACCATTGAATCAAGAATTTACTAGTTTTCTGTTTTGAAATCAATATGTAGCCAGGTTCTTACTTGAAAGGTTTTGCAAGAGAGACTGAAGAATAGTGATTCATTCAGTAGAGCTATGAAAAATTAAGCACAATTTAGCAATTATGTTAGTCATGACCCTAAGAAAGAGGAACTTTTCAGGTTAGTATTCACATCTGTAGAGCAGTACATTTAGGGATGTTGTACTGTCATCACCTTGAAGAATTCAGATTTTAATTTCAGAGTCTTAGAAAGGTACAGACATTAAGAACAGAATTTTATGTTATTAAAAGCTGATTTTGAAATTTTCTTATATACCACTGCTTGCCTAGAAGCCCAGTAATTTTCCAGCTGAAAGCTCTTTCAGGTATAGTATTTATGCAGGTAATTTCATGAGTAATTAAATATAGTTGAATGAATTTAATTATGTGGTTCATTTTTACATCAGTATAGGACTTTTTTATAAAGTAATGGAGGAGTATATCATTTAGCAACTAAGAAAGATGGTCATTCTGTTGGACAAAAAGCCTGAGAATTAGTTTTGGTAGGGGTTTTTTTGCCATAAGAACTCAAGAGGTCCTTTATGAGGCACAGTCCCTGTACATTGCCTTAGGAAAGAACACTGGATCTGATGCTGTACTTAGCAGGGACAGTTCTACAATGGTTTAGCTCCTTTGTATCGAGTGATAATTAATTAAAGAAAATTATTTCTAAAATAAAGAAGCAACTGCATCTCTTATAGGAAATATGACACATTCTGTAAAATTCTGCTGTAATCCATTCAGACTTAGATTTGTCTTTTGTGCTATGTTTTCCTTCACCTGTAGATACAGAGATGATAGGTAAAATATATGCTGCAAAATCTTTGATAAGCAAATGTAATTTCCATGTTATTTTGATCACAAATATTCTCTGAATATTGTCATGATCAGTTTGAGCACTAGGCTCTGAATTCTCAACCTGGCCTGTTTATAT
>JANHGN010021960.1:0-24625 GCA_024605025.1 Megaceryle maxima | reverse complement strand
ATTATATGTCTATAATGTTTATATATATGTCTGGATGATTGGGTAGTGAGGTGGATTGTGAATTGATTGAAGAAGTCAGAGAGTTGTGGTCAGTGGGTCAGAGTCTAGTTGGAGGCCTCTATCTAGGGTAGTCGCTCAAGTGTTGGTACTGGGACCAGTACTATTCAGTATATTCATCAATGATCTGGATGAGGGAACAGAGGGCACTGTCAGCAAGTTTGTTGACGACACAAAACTAGGAGTGGCTGACACACCAGAAGTCTGTACTGCAATTGAGTGAGACCTAGACAGGTTGGAGGGTTGGATGGGGAGAAATTCAATGAAATATAACAAGGGAAAGTGTAGAGTCTTGCATCTGGGAAAGAACAACCCCAGGTATCAGTATAGGTTGGGGACTGACCTGTTGGAAAGCAGAACAGGGGAAAGGGACCAGGGGGTCCTGGTGGACAGCAGGATGACCATGAGCCAGCAATGTGGCCAGGAAGGCCAACGGCATCCTAGGGTGTATTAGAAGGGGTGTGGTTAGTAGGTAGAGAGAGGTTCTCCACCCCCACTACTCTGCCCTGGTGAGGCCACATCTGGAATATTGTGTCCCATTCTGGGACCATCAGTTCGAGAAGGACAAGGAACTGCCTGAAAGAATCCAGTGCAGAGCCACAAAGATGATTAAAAGAGTGGAACATCTCCCTTATGAGGAAAGCCTGAGGGTGCTGGGTCTCTTTAGCTTGGAGAAGAGGAGGATGAGGGATGACCTCATTAATGTTTATAAATATGCAAAGGGCGAGAGTTAGGAGGATGGAGCCAGGCTCTTCTCAGTGACGTCCAATGACAGGACAAGGGGCAACAGGTCCAAACTGGAACATAGGAGGTTCCGTGTAAACATAAGGAGAAACTTTGTCATGGTGAGGGTGACAGAACACTGGAACAGGCTGCCCAGAGGGGTTGTGGAGTCCCTTCTCTGGAGACAACCTGGATGTGTTCCTGTCTGACCTAATCTAGGTGATTCTGCTCTGGCAGAGGTTTTGGACTAGATGATCTTTAGAGGTCCCTTCCAACCCCTAACATTCTGTGATCCTGTGATTTGTAAAGTATATAGAAACAGGCAAATTACAGTCAGCTATATATATATGATAAGCAGCAAAAAATTAAAGTCATATCTTGGAGGTGAGTTACAGTCTAGTTTGCTAAAACTCCTGTCACAGATGTTTCCATATCCAAAACCAATATGCACAGAGTCAATATATCCTATATGTGAGATAGTGGGTTTAACATAACAGTGTTAAAGAATAGTATTTTTGGAGATGCTCTTCCAGATGAGCTCCACTGACTTGTTTCTGTTTAATTCTATTCATCCTGAAGTACTCAAAGATGGAATTATTCAAGGACAGATAGTGAATTTCAGTTTCTTACCTGATCTTAATTCAAATTTTGTTTCTCATGTAGGCAAATCTTAGATTAAGCACACGTGTAAATTAGTATGGTTGTTACATTTCATGCTATTTATGCTTATCCTTAAAGAATATAGGGGAATAGTTCATCTGTCTGATTCTTTCCTATTTTAAACATTTATACAGCTCTCAAGTATGTTTAAGCTTTTATAATGTTCTACTTATTACCAAGACCAACTTCGAAGTACTTTGACTTGGCAATTCTTCAGCAGAACATTTATTTTTAACAGTTCCAAATGCCAGAAGTTAGTTTTGCACATAACATAGAGTGCTGGGTTCTGGTTTCTTCATTTTAATTACAGTATTGCAATTTTATATGAAAACCCTATTCATATTTTCACATTGTTATATACATTACGTGTACTATATCTTTTCTTCAGAACCACTGAGATGGTAATGATTTTACAGCAAAATTGTACTGTAATTACTACAGCTGTTGTGCTCTGTCTTTTGAATGAAAAATTCTTTTAGTGAAAATAGATTTGTTGAAGCTGTTAATTATTCAGTAAAAACGACATCTGAAATAAGGTGGTGGTATTTTTTCTACAACATTTTAGGCAGACTAAGGTAACTTACAAAGTATTTTAATATATTATTCAATAGTCTGTAGTAGTTCATAATACAAATATTTGTAATTTTTACATTTCACAATTTCAGCCCAACAAATGGAGATCTGTACTTTGCTCCTCAGGACTCATGATACACTTCTAAAACTAAATTCAAGATAAATTGTCTCTGACATCCAATCTGGAAGGTGTGATTAGATATTAAAAGTATAACTTGTCTATTCTGGTACTTCAACTGTTTAAGTTTAAATATAAGTAGGACTTCTAAATCAAGTGACAAGTTAGAGCTTGAATTAAAGTAGGATTATCTTGGCTGTTATGTTGACTGTTATTTGACCTGTTAGGCCAGCTGAACCAACTACTTTGATTTCTCTGATAACATAACAGCACATCCACGACCCCTGATCTTGTTCTGTGGAAACAGTTCAATAGAAATCCTATTGCATATTGTTACACATGCACATGTCCTGTCAGATATGGGGCAGTAATAATTTCTAGAAAAATTGGGTGGAATGGGGAACATAGAGATTGTTGGGTCACCACATCTGACCATGTTCTTAGACTGAATATGAGGAACTGTCATTTAAAAAGCCCTTTTCTTCTGTAATGTATTTTTATAGAGATCCTTCTGTTGCCTTAATGTAAGATCAGTGATAAGTTGTATGTATGTTGAAAGAAATCTAATGGAAGATGGCATGCTAAGCAATGAAATAGTACTATAATTCATGCTCTGCCCATGGAAGTCAACAGGTAAAAAATAAATATAAAATTATTTGTAAATAAGCAGAGAGGACCTAGATTACTTATCAGGATCCAGATTCTACAGCTTGAGGTCTTAATAATTCCATAGCTATTAACAAAACAAATTTAAAAGTTGCCAGGAGTATTAGCTGTAAAGGTTTGGCCACGTTTATATATGCTGACCTGTGGTATGCAGCAAAGAAATTCTGTCCTGGTTCTAATTTCTATCTTGGGGAAATAAAAATGTTAATTATATACAGAATATGTAGTATTTTGATTCCACAGAGAAATCACAGAACAAAATGTCATAATTTTAATATTAATGAAGGATATTTCATGGGTTGTTTGCTTATGTGTGACTTTGTCAAGTAGAGGAAAGGATACTCATGGTATCACAGATGATGATTCTTTGATCATTGGGCAATTATGTTATTTTTAGTGCTGAACACTTACCAATCTTCTGTGCTTAAGAATTGCAGAAAATGCACCAAAAAGACTTTGAAAACCTACACAATGACAACAACATATTTTCTTAGTAGTAATCTAGAAGACAGTTTTGGTACACAGCAGTTCTGGTTAATGCAGTCTTAAATGAAAGAACATCAGTTGACTTTTTATACAATATCTTGTTCTTAATGTTTCTAAGGGGACTTTTTACCTCTTTACATGCTGTTTTCAAAACATGAGTATCAACATTAAACCCAGAGTTTCTGGTCCTGGGGAATCAAAGGAGATATTCAGGATGTTCTTTGAGGATGGGTATACCAATGACTTCAGAGTGAATGGGAGGAGAGACAGAATAGGAGTACTGAGATAAGTTTCCAAATCCTTATAATTCTGTGATAATTGATAAGTGGATAAGGTATTACTGTATGGGAAGATACTATCTCATCCCTGAGTTTCAAGAGTAGCTAAAGCACAATGTAATTTCTGGCAGTACTAGGCAACAGAGGGAATGTGAGTGAGAGAAAACAAACATTTTCAGACTATTAAATTTATGGTTCATTTCCTGGATTGTGTGATAGAAAGCTGCCTGTCGGAAAAGGACCTGGGAGTGCTGGTCAAGACCCAGCTGAACGTGAGCCAGCAGTGTGCTCAGGTGGCCAAGAAGGCCAATGGCATCCTGGTCTGTATCAGAAATAGTGTGGCCAGCAGGAGAAGGGAAGTTATTGTGCCCCTGTACTTGGCAGTGGTGAGGCCACACCTCATGTACTGTGTCCAGTTCTGGGCCCCTCACCACAAGAAAGACACTGAGTTGCTGAAGTGAGTTCAGGGAAGGGCAATGAAGCTGTTGAATGGTCTGGAGATGAAGGCATATGAGGAGAGGCTGAGGGAACTGGGATTTTTTAGTTTGGAGAAGAGGAGGCTGAGTGGGAGACCCTACTGCTCCCTACAGCTACCTGGAATGAGATTGTAGTGAGGTGGGTATGGCCTCTTCTCTTGAGTAAATAATGACAGGACTAGAGGAAATGACCTGAAGTTGCACTAGGGAAAGTTTAGACTGAATATTAAGAGGAATTTCTTTACTGAAAGATTAGTCAGGTGCTGGAATGGGCTACCCAGGCAGGTGGTGGAGTCACCATCCTTGGAGGTATTTAAAAAAAAAAATGTAGATGAGGCACTTTGGGAAATGATCTAGTGGGATGGTGAGGTGGGGTTTTTTTTGTGTTTTGTTGTTGATGGTTGGATGATCTTAGAGGTCTTTTCCAACTGTGACAATTCTGTGATTCTGTGAGTTCAAATATTTGGTGCATCACAATAATATTGAAACAGTCTGGATCATGTGAAGGAGAGAACGATTGTGGTATTAGACTGTCATGAGAAATGGCTTCTAGCAGGAACTCTTTTAAATCAGCAAAAACATCTCCTATGACTCTGTGACCATCCCTGTGGCAGAAGTAGTTCATGATCTTTCTTATAGGTATGGGAGATGCAGTTGTGATGATTGGAAACTATGAGGTAGGACAAGAGAGTTCCTCTGAAGCACAGACAGTGACATGTGCCAAGCCTGCATGCATCTGATGCTTTCCATTAATACAGAGCTTTGGACACAAGTTTCTTGCTGGAATGTAGAGCCAACATTCAGATGTGAGTGTAAGGTGATCTATTTAGAAATACTTTTTTCTATCATGGAATTTTTTGTTTTTAAATAGTGGAGGAAACTGCTTTGGCTTAACTTGTGCCTTTTAAGAGCTGCTTCGATCACTGTGCTCAAATCTGCTATCTGCAGGAAGAATAAAGCTTTTTAAACAGCTCTAGGTGATAAGGGCAATGTGCCTTTTCTGTGTGTTTAGTGCATTAGCTCCAGCAAGTAAGACATACTGAAAGTCTTCCATCATCTTTAAGCATGATTTTTGGCAGGTGGTAAGTTTACATTTGATCTCCCAGCTTGCTGTTGGTGGTGTGTTGATGGTGAGATAATGATGAGGACTTTGGGACATACAGACTGTTCAAGTATTTGACAACTTCAAGATGAAGTAGCATTACCCAGCACTCTATATAATATATACAATTCAGGAGAACCTTATAGACCAAATGTCAATCTTCAGACAAAAATAAATGGCAAAAGACATTAGAATAATTTGCAATTTACAAAACATTTCTATAGATTGTGCATTATTTGTCTTTGATTTCATGGATTAATTGTAATAAGGGAATATCATATAATGGAAATGGACACTGAGGCAATAGAAACAGATATGGAGTTTAGGGTAAGGAAAGACTAGATGATTACTTGTTGGATCTACCAGAAGACATATAAAACATCTGAATGTGAGTACATAGTAAGTAATCTGAAGTTTGAGGATTTTTTAATTAAGCTTCAACCTGGAAAGCAATTGAACAGAAGAACCAAAATAGCATTTATGATGGTTCATTAACAGAAGTGATAGAAGTTTGAAACACACTTGAAGCTTGGCTGAAATAGATTTCATTCTTGGATATGCACAGAGGAAGGTGAGAGAAATAAATGTGTAAGAATTTGTGCTGATGACATACATTGGCTCTAATGGTGAAAATTACTTTTGGGGAAGGATGAGTAACTGGGGGAAGCAAGAGAGAGGGAAGAGCAGCGCAGCAGCAACGGGATCCCAAATAAGCTTCCTCCTCTGGGGTGTCTTCCCAGAGCAGCAGGTGGTGATGGTTACAGAGCTGCAAATAGCAGACCTTTTTTGTCATTGAGGTTAAGACACCAAGGCTTCCAACGCTCTTGCAATTTGATCAGGTTTGTTGAGAGTTATGCAAAAATTCAAAAATGCTTTAGAGAGCTTGGATCAGTTTATGGTTTCAAATGGAAATCATGTAAGACATTTTGTGATTTCAGCTAGGTGCTAGAGGAAACTTAGGAATTTTGACTAAATTTTGATTAAGCCTTTAAGCACACTTTAACCTGTTATAAAATAAGACCCAAAGCCAATATTTATACAGTGCTCAATAATAAATTTATAGGATGAGTATCGTGAAATGAATTTAAACCTAATGGAGAGTGCCTGCTTGAAGGAAAACCACTTACTCTTGCATAAACATGATCAATATTTAAACAGCCAAGGCAATTCTATCACCATGAAAATGCATAATTTTATCATTAATAAAGTGTAAATTTCAGTGTGTGATAGCTGCACGGCTTCAATTTTAATTCTTCAATAAGCGATTGAAGTTTTGGTATATCAGAATGTTGTCTGAATTACCAGCATAATCAATATTTATTTTCTAATTATTGAATCATAATTACAGATCAGTGTGTACCATTCATATGCTTAAAATAGTCATGAAATGAATTTGATTTGTGAAACCCTTAGCAACCACAAGGCTTCCTGTGCACATGCTCAGACATAACAATGACTGAGAAGTAATTTCATAAAACACATTTGCAGCACTGAAAATGTGATGTTTCTCTCTGGCATTTCTCAGTATCAGAATTTATTGAGAGACAGCACCTCTAATTAGAAGAAATATTAGGTAACTGCATTTGACACTGCATATTTTTAATGTTTTCAGGGAAGTGAAATGCACATCAAGGTCTGAGTCAAGAGCTGTCTGTTCTAATCCTTGCTCTCTGTTGATATGCTGGCCTTGCCTTGACTGGCAAAATGTCCATGTATCAGCATGGTTTTCCCTACCATAATGTAAAAAATATTGAAGTAAAGGTTAGCCAATTTGAAACCATGTTAGCTGACCGCTTGTAGGAGTAGAGGAACAGAAGTGTCCACCCAAAGCGATCGCTCCTGAAACTTTATTACCATATTCTGGATGTTCCTCCAGTATCTCTTGTCTATTTGTATGATCAGGTATAGTCTTTTTAGCCATATATTTGAAACATTAAAGCTGTGTCTGGGATTTTCATTTTTCATAGTTGGTATTTTATTTCCATGATTCAGAAAACACACACAAAAAAGGAATTATATGTGATTTCTACTAATCCCTATATTATAATTTTTTATCTGAAAAAATGAGAGCATGGACTTTGTGCATGGTTGATTTTTATCATTACAATTTGTTTTTTGTTTCTCATCTACATTATTTTAAAATATTTGTTGGATGGAATGGTGTATTTAGATAAAGGTTTATTTTATACATGTATGTCCTTAATATAAAAAGTTGGAATTTGGACAATACATGTAAGGAATTTTAGAATTAAAGTGAAATGGTGATATGTTTTATTTGTTGTGACTTTTCCAAGATGAGGTATTGCTATTCCCATTTTGGTTTTCTTCTAATTCAAGTATTTTCCTGAATCTCAACTGTTTAGTTATGTAAAACAACTTGGATTTGGAATTGCTGGATATTGGCCCTTTTTAAGAGTGTTCATGTTTGAGTGAGGATGAGCCTTTGAAAGCTGAGGAAGTACTGGGTGAGAAATTGTTTCTACAGGTTGTGGAAATGATTCAGCTGATTATTACAAGAATCACAAGAGCTAGCAAAACTGGTTTCCAGTTTTAATTCTAAATCATTTTAGAGGAAAATGTCCCACTTCCTCAACATTCTTAAAAACTAGTGGTGTTTAAACTGTAAATAACCATATTGTCAGATTACGGTTACTCTCCTCCTCCTTACTATTAATTTCACGTATATCAGCCCATTTGTAGTTTATAATGTTCATTTGAAGGGTCAAATTACTTCTGTAATAAAGATTACAATTGTTCATGTAATTTTCTTATTCAGTATTAAGTAGTCCAAACAAAACATGAAACAATTGTTTACAGGAACTACTTATTTTTTTCTGTCCTTAACTTTTTTAACACACTGGCAGTATTTGCTCATAATCTTTTCAAGGAGTTAGATACATTTGGCACACAGCTAGGCTTTTCTCAACTAGTTTGTAGGAACATAATGATTTACAACTTGTAATTGGATATGATTTAGCATTAGAATGTCTTATTTTCCAAAAATTGCCCATGTGTTCATTGCCCATCTTCAACAGTGATGACCATTAAGTTCAAAAAGTTTACAGTTTACTTTTCACAGTTTCACTTCCCTTTAACAGGAACTGTGACAAAAGCAAGCTTTTTTTTTTTTTTTTTTGTACAGTTTCCAAAACAGTTGTAAGTGAAGTCCAAATGTGTAAGTTAGAAAACTGTTCCCTTGTAGTCTTCGATGTTGGGGAGACTCACATGGCAGATAAAGGCAGTCTTTGGGAAGAGCAGACACGAGGTCTTTTTCGCAGTTTCAGAAGTTAACTTTAGGCTGAATTTTCTTCTTCAGCCTCTTGAAGACTGTTAAGTTAACATTTAGCTCATATTTTTCTCAGCAATCACTGTAATTTATTTTCCTTTGGCAGAGGCAGTCTTTAAAATCTGAAATTGAAATTGTCCAACTTGTCTTTCTCTCTACCTTACAATCTCCCTTCTTAAGTAGTCCTACCCCTGGAACCTCTCTTGTTATCTTTTTAAGCTGTGTTTAGGAAAAATATTCAGTATTTCAAAACATATTTCTCTTGTTAAGCTTTGCTTGATTATTCCATAGAAGAAAAAATTTTCTCATGATGACAATGCAAAAGGCCTTTTTTAATCACTGATTCCTTACCTTCTTTTTTTTTTTTTTTTTTTTTTTTTTTTTTTGGTCTTTTTTCTGTAATTACTGAAACTGTTATGGGAACCCTTCTCAAATAACCTAATCTCTATTTTCAGTTAGTTTGGTACAACCCCTGAAAGTTACAGTAGATTTATAAAAACTTTAATTTAAACGTGTGAGAATTTTAACAAGGAAGGAGGCAAAAATTAAACTGTGATTTTGATATTATTCATCAAGAACATGCTAGTTTGGCTCCAAGTAAAATCCTTGTTTTCTCCTGGTTTGCCTGTGTTGCTGGGTGGGCCTCAAAGCTTTATTGCTCGCAGTTGGGCACAGGCATCAGCTGCAATGGGAGATGAGATCCAGGGAAACACTGGTCCTGGTACCCTCAGAGATGGCACTGTTAAAGATAGGTAGGAGCAGAGTACATTTGGATTGTCCGTAAGAGCATTTAATACCACAGAGCTGTTAATGGTGTTTACCCAATATGACAGAAGATGGTTCTCCACCCACTCCCTGTATTAATTGCAGATGTCTCTGTCTCCCTTACAAATTGAGACTGCTAGCTTTAAGTGCAGTTTTCAGTTACTGTGAGAGATATGTTTCTTATTCTCTTTAAATATCTTTTTCTCATGTTGTGTCATATTAACTCTGGATATCGTTTTCTTTGCACCTTGAAACAGTTCAGTCTGTTTTTCTTTCACAAAATAGCCACTCCATTTTTAATTATTGCTCTCTATTATTTCTTGGTGGTACAGTTCACAGGCAGAGTTAGCTCCAATTAGCTCCAATTTTAAGTAGCCTTTCAGGTTTTCTAGTGGTATTTCTTATGCTTGTTTTCAGTTTATCATACTTAATTAAAAGAAAACAAACAAATAAATAAAAATCCTGCCCAATACAACTGAAGTAATAATTCCTTTTTGTTTCTCTTCGTTGTCCTTTTTACTGTTTACTTTGTCATGCAGAATGCTGGGCTATGAGTGTTTTAAAACTTGCTGGTTTGTCTTAAAAATTGACATTTTTTTCCTAAAATGTTAGTTTCATTACTAAAATGTCAGCTCAAACTGTGTGACTATTTCACTTTAATGCATAAAATATACATTAAATATGCATATAAAAATATGATGATCATTCATATACTGTTATAATTTACTTAAGTTTGCTGCATTGGAAGTCGATTTTTCTAACTTCTGAGGTAGACCTCATGATTATCACTTGACAAGTGTCTGATCAGCAACACTATAGAAGGACTTCATTGCTGTGTCCAGCTTCCTAGTGGGAAGTTGTGCAGTAGATAGAGGCAGATTTTTCCTGGAAGTGCAGAGCAAAGGTTGGTGGCCACGGGGCACAAGTTGCCACAAAGGACATTCCAGTTAGATACTGGGAAAAAGGAATCCACTGTGAGGCTGGTTCAACATTGAAATAAGTTACCCAGAGATTTTGTGAAATCTCCGTGCATTCAAAGTGCAAGTGGAAATGGCTCTGAGAAATTTTATCTAACTTTGATGCTGTACCTAACATTGAGGTTGACCCTGCTTTGAGCAAGAGTTTGGATCAGGTAGAGGTCCCTTCCAACCAAAATTATCCCATGGTTCTGAGATAGATCTGCACTGGGTCAACTACAGACATTCTAGAGGACAACTCCACAAAGTGTAGATGTGTGGGATGAAAAGGTCACTGGCCATCATTGAATTATATGGATTTTGTCCTTTTGTGATTCTGTAACCTCTTCAGAATCACTTTAACTTTGTCTGAGCAGCTCTTCCAGACTGCCTGGTCTGTTACTGTGTTCTGCATTCCTCCTAGACTATGAACTGTAACTACAGGGCAAGTTACATCAGTTGACTACCACCTATGCAGCAAGATATTGCAAGGCTTAAAGGCTTCCCCAGGGACTCCTTTCCTCCTGCAAGCATAAAAATAATTTCACATATCTGGCATCTGTCTATGCCCTCAGAAAACATAGAGCCACTGGAAATCATAGGACTTGAGGTTGATTCCAATCTAATTTTTAACTAAATGCTTCCTTCACACATTTAACATTTCATACACATAAAAAGGATTATTTCATGAAAGTTATGTTCAAATAATGATGTATCTTTAATTACAGCTATCTTCATCTTACATGATACAAAACTGTAGATTATTTCAATTCTGAGATATAGCAAAAAAAGAAGGAAATTACCCACACTAGTCACAGCTCTACACAGTTACTGATAAGGTTTTAATTTCACTCCAGTGCTGTGATTACTCTGTATCATTAAGTTGAGCAGTGTCAGAGGTGTTCTCATCAGATAGTTTAGGAAAAATCTGGTATTCAAGGAGATCATCTGCATAAGTGTGTTGCTACAGAGGCATGAGTTGATGCATTACAAAATCCCCTTTGGGCATATCTGTGTTTGTAATGTAAAAGAAAGTTCTCAAAACTAAAAGTACACATGGGAAAATATTTGGATTTTTCTAATGCCATAGACACCACCTTTCTTCTGGTATGATGCTTAGTTTTCTGTAAACACAGAAACAGTGGAGCTCCACATTAGCTCACACTCAAGAAAAACAAATTCTGCAGCAAAAACATACTGAAGGCATAAATAAAAATTAAAGACACTTGAGTGAAGCAAAATCAGTATATAGTGTATAATAAAACCTTATAATAAACCTTCTAAGCACAGAAAATTGTAGTAAGACAACTTGTAAAGATTTATTTATTTAAACAAAATTAGAGATTCACACAATAATAATGACACAAATTAATATGAAATCACTCTGATGGTAGTTACTGAGTCCTTTCTGACTTACTGGAATGTATATGCCTTTTCTTAATAGATCTTACAAATTTAGCAAGCTGTAAAAACATACAATTGGTCATTGTTATGTGTGTTCTAAAACCAGATTTTTTTAAAACAGGGCAAGAGATTCAGTGATGGTCTCTTGCTTCTACACTTGCTGTTGTGTTGGTTCCAATATTTCAAACAGAAAATGCAGTCACTAGAATTTGATATAAGCCATTCACTGATATTTTTTTTTTGTTTTTCACAGACTGAGATGCTTGGTAAAGCAGCTGGAGAAGGGTGACATTAATGTTGTGGATTTAAAAAAGAATATTGAATATGCAGCATCTGTGCTGGAGGCAGTTTATATTGATGAAACGAGGTAAGTCTGGGGCAGGGAGGAGGCTATTAGGAATTGCATTTTAGAAATTTGATCTTTGCATGCAGTAGTATCTGACATGAGCTGAAGGTCTCTGCACATCGGGAGAATTGTATGTGGCTCTGGCATTTTAGAGACAAGGTTAAAGCATGTAAGGTTCGAAAGATCAGATGTAACCATCATCTGGAGAGTTTGCCTAGTTCTCATCAACCTCACTTGTCAAATGTTGACAGTATAAAGTTAAGAATTTCTGAAGGAAGGATTTTCTTTCCTCCACGGGCCACATCCCAGTAATCATGCTGAGCACTGTATCACTGAAAAAATGGGCTGTTTTGGAATTAAAGGCTTACAGGAATGAGTCAGAATATTATAATCTGGCCTGTAAATACATAAATTCATGGAAAGCCATGATTTATTTTATAATGTTTGATGCTTTGTTTATGATTATTGTTACTGGCAATACTACTGGCAATCATATTTAATGTGTATTGACTCCAATTAAATTAGCTGTTCCAAATATTTGGCTTCTTGAAATAATTTTAAGATATGTACTATATTGAAGTTAACAAGCTAATTTACAGTTATTATTTCTGTGTGCTGGCATCTATTTTTGTTTCTAAGCAGAATGGTCTTGTAAAAATGTCTGCCAGGTGTCTGTGTTCTGCAATGCTTCTGGAGCATGTAGTGTATGTCTCGGTTCCATACTACATTTAAGAAGTCTGCCATTGTACTGATTATTTCATGGACCAAACTCTCTCTCTGTCCCCTCCCCCTTGCAAATCTCCATATTTTATATGGTGCTTGAAGTGCTGCTCTAACTTTTTCCTGTTTCTTTTCTTCTGATGTGTGTGATTCACACACCAAAGCTTGCCAGTCAGGAATTTGAATCATCTTCTGTTAGGCACTAGGAAGCCTACCCCTTTGAAAAAAGAAGAATGAAAACAAAAGCAAATGAAGCTGGTACCAGTGGTCCATTTTATGGAGATTATATTACAGACAAGGTTGGCAGGATCACTTACACTGGTGTCCTGCTCTTAGACTACATATACATCCAAATCTATAAAAAGCAAACAAAACTGTGTTAACTGGGAGGACTTTCCTGAAGAGCCTCCCAGCCACAATGCTGTTCTTAGGGACACTTTCAAAAGTGTTGCTAGGGATCCCAAGTTAAATGCACAATAAAAAAAGCTTTAGGAGCCTCAGTGACTTCAAAAGGGCCCATATGTTATGAAGATGTTTACAGACTCAGTTAAGTTAAGCTTAACCGGTCAGACTTGGGCAAACCATCCCGTGTGAATGACTTCCAGAGGAGTTGGGCATTGTTAGAAAACTGAATGAATTTAAATTAAATATTTGAAAATATTGGTAGTTAATATGTCACTGTGGGTATATTTATATCAGTTTTGCTGCTGACTTAATCAAATTTGTTTTACATTGAATCAAGAGCTGATTTGTGGATTTACATTAGTTTATAGTTGTAGTTAAATTGGTACAGGTGCTTAGGGAGACTGGTATAAGAAATGATCAACAACCATTTCTTTGGGGTAACATTACTACAATAGAGGTTATGAAATTTTATTTTTCAGAACTTGTTCTAAATGTAAATTTTGTTGGCACATCTCATGCACTCAGGAAGCTTTGGAAGTTTGCAATCCTCTCTCCCCTGTATTACCAGATACTGCATCACCAGCAATGGTCAGAGCTTAAGAATGTATTTTACATTAATAACTGTGGGAGTTGTGTCAAAGCTGCATAGGGAATAAGGAAAGAAACCACTGATTTTTCCTTCGATACACCTCCCAAACAATGTGATTAAATGCGTGTAGTATTCATAGCTCTTTCTGAGTAGTAGCACCATGACAATGAAAATAATGTGAGATTTATAGAACAGAATGGTTTGGGCTGGAAGTGACCTCCAAAGGTCATCTAGTCCAACCCCACTGCAATGAGCTGGGACATCCTCAACTAGATTAGGTTACTCAGAGCCTCATCGAGCCTCATCTTGAATATGTCCAGGGGTGGGGCCTCAACTACCTCCCTGGGCCACCTGTTCCAGAGTTCCACCACCCTCACGATAAAGAACTTGTTTCTAACATCCAATCTAAATCTACTCTAGTTTAAAACCATTACCCCTTGTCCTCTCACTACAGGCCTTCATAAACAGTCCCTTTCCCATCTTCTTGTGGGCCCCCTTCAGGTACTGGAAGGTCACTATTAGCTGTCTCTGGAGCCTTCCCTTCTCCAGGCTGAACAACTCCAGCTTCCTCAGCCTCTCTTTGTAGGAGAGGTGTTCCATCCCTCTGATTATTTTCATGTCCCTTCGCTGGACCCACTCCATCGGTCCATGTCCTTCTTGTGTTGACGGCTCCAGAGCTGGATTAAGTAATCCAGGTTAAGACTCACCACATCAGAGTAGAGTGGCAGAATCACCTTTCTCCAGCTGTTAGCCACACAACTTTTGATGCAGCCAGGGATGCAATTGGCCTTCTGGGCTGCAATCATATACTGCCTGCTTATGTCCAGCTTCTGGTCCACCAGCACGCCCAAGTCCTTTTCTGTAGGCTTGCTTTCTAACACCTCATACTTAGTTTCTAAACAGAAGCAGCCTCTGGGGGAATGAATAGTATTGTTACAATAAGAAATCCAGTCTTACTGGCTCTGTGTGGGAGCATCAAGACAAGTAACAGACATTTTATACACAGAGAAAACTGTTACAGCTTAAAATAAATAGACATTGGCAGAAATGGATACATTATTTTTTGCTGTAAGCAAATCTTTAAAATTGCTAATTGCCCTCATAATACTTGATGTCAGTATTATTAAACTGCCCAAATGAAAATAAACATATATAATTTTATATCAGTTCAGAAGATTTTCTCATAGTCCCTACGCTATTTTCTTAATCATAGGGGCATTATGACCTCATAATGGTGACTATTCATGTTCAGAAATTCTACTTCAGTGTACGGATAAAGCTTCTGCTCTTCCATAGCTCAATGTACAAAGATGTTTAACCTTATATATTTATTACATCAAATATTTTACAGAATGATCTGATTTTTCAGCATACTAAGTCACAAAGGAAATACCTGAGACATGTATCTTGGTTTGTTCTAATCTATTGAATACGTCTGTTCTCCAAAGTAACCTCAAAGTTTGTAAACCTACCAAAATATGGTACCATTTCTTATATAAATATACATTAAGCAGATGCTTTATGTGTATCTTTCCATACCTATACCTTTATTTCTGAAGTATATGTATGTAGACATATAAAATTTTCTTGCCCGTGTTACTTATGCTAAAAGTAATACTTAAATTAAAATACTTTAATGAAACCTGCTTTTCAACTTTTATTCTCTCATTTTTAGTGGTTTTGTCTTTTACATTCCATACAATTCGGTTTAGTTTAGTGTTTGATTTTGATTTTAATTTCTCTTCCTTGGACTAATACGTTCTCCATGAAATTCAGACTCATGCATTTTTTCAGCCTGGTGGTCTTTATGTAAAATTCATGCAAAACATATAGGCTAAGCCTCCATTTCTTAGCTGGACAAGATTCTGTATAGTGCTGTTTTAAAATTTGATGCTTCTCCTTTAAAAATTAAGGTATTTATTGTATGGCAGAAAGAAGCTGTAGTCACCACCAGTAAACTCTTGCATGGCAAACTGCAAAAAAGAAAAAATCACACTTTAAATAGTATGATGAGTATTCTGTAGTCTGAAACATTCTCCACTGAAACATTTAAAGATAAGCACACAAAGAAGGTCTCTTCAGCTTCTGGGAAGCCAGTCTCTAAGGAACAAAAGCAGTGTATTGAGTCAAATGGCAGTGGAGGCTGGAATTAGCCTGTGTGGTTAAATTTGTCCTCATTAGCACACACACACACAAAACAAACAAACAAACAAAAACAAACAAACAAAACAACCACAAACAAAAAACCCCAACCAGATTCTTTGTCCTTCACAGAGCTACTATTGTTGGGGATCTGTAAATGAGTTAAATGAATTCTTTAGTATATTAGAAATAATAGTTTAGATTGTAAGCAGAATGGCCCATTCAGTCTAGCCTGAACGTGCACGTTTATACACAGTGAAGTTCCAATGACTTCAGTAAGATGAATTGATGTATGCATAAAAGTAATTGCTCTAGTATAGAGCAGTAGCAATTACTACACCAAGTAAAGCAGTGAAAAAAATCATCAGAGTAAAGATTACTGTTATTAACGAAGTCCCAGAATGAAGTTGCATGCTTTGCAGGTTATAATAGTTCCTGAGATCTGGCTGTAAGATAAAAATAATAATGATGGCTGGTTTTACAAGGTGCAAAGTATTGCAGGCTTAGGACCAAAGCTTCAGTACAGTGTTTCTGCAACTCACATAACAATACCCATGCTTTCTGTTTTAAGCCCATGCTTGAGCTTTGGATTTTGTCCTGATGAATTTACTGCCCCATTTCTTACATATCCAAGCAGAGGAAGACCTCAGCTGCAACCAGCTGCCTAAAACTGGATCCCATCTGTGTTATTCTCCTCTTCCCCACCTTTCTAGGAGACAGACTTCAATATCATCTGAAAGAAAACCCTCTTAAATATCTCTACAGTCAGATTATGAATAGCAACTAACAGAGAATTGTTTAGGTGCATCCTCCTAACTCATCTTTCTGTTATGATGTATATCCTATTAAACAGAAGGACCATCATCAGTTCTTCACAGGCACAGAGATGAAAAAAGCAGAAACAAAAATCAAAACTAGGGTCAATAAAGAGACCCAAATACAAGGTATCTCACAGAGCATGTTCAATAATGTAGCCAAGGAATGAGGAAGAGCCTGGCCTGTTCCACAGCTTTGGTCGACTGTTTGTGCTACTTAAACATTAGATCTCAGGCATTAGTCTCTAAATACCACTTTTCTCTTTATGAGTTTTTTTCAGTGATCAGTTACAGTAGAAGATACCCTTTTTTTCCCCTGCATATTATTACTTCATTAGAGTTGATCAGAAAGCCTGTATCATTCTATAAAGTTGTATGTGCACATAGAAGTGCTTGTGAATGTGTAAGCTGACAGCACCTCGAATCTTTATTTATAGTGCAACAAGCAGCTGGAAATGGCTGCAGAATTAAAACTCTTTAGCAGAGTATGAAGTATTTTTCTCAGGTCCTCTTTCCTTTCGCCTGCTCCTCTGTTGCTCTACACTATAGTCTTTTATCTGAGCATAAACCAGCTATTTTTAGAACTATATACACATACTTGTTTCCATACATGCTTTTTTAAAAACTATAAGAAGCTGGGTTGGAGAAAAGGAAGAGAAATAACATGTTTTATTTATAGATTTCTGAGAGTAGGATCAGGGAATTTAGAAACAGGGATAGTCAATAATTCCAAAATTGCAAAAAAATGGTTTGGGGCAATGACTGTCAATATCCCATACAAAAGATTTTGAACTGATGGAAAGTTGGAAAACACAAATAAATCAGACTTATGTAAGTTCTGCTTTCTTATGAACCTAATTGTCTGTGGCCCCATATCAATTAATAATCTTCTTCAACAAACCTTTTTTAGGACTGCTTCATCTCTCAGTATTGAATAATTATAAGCTGCACTTAATGCTTCCCTGAAAGAGATCTAACATTTTGGTAGCTAAAGCAGAGGTTCACCTCTCAGTTCCAGGCCCTCAGTGAATCTCCTCTATAGAATAAGTTCTAACTTAATAAATGTTATAAATGATTCTGACAAATCTTGCAGAATTTTCTCCATTAGCACCTTCCATTTGGCTCAAGGTAGTTGAAGAAGGATATATAAAGTCAAACACGAAATAAATACAGCCTGATAATTCAGTCATGAGAGCTGTTCTGTTCCTTGTAAATACAGCTCTTTATTCATACTAACTGAGAAGAAAATAACTCAAAATCTAGATGGAAATTACAAAATTAATATACGCATATTCCAAATCCATATAAAACAAAATAGTTAAACTTCTTGAGGAGAACATTTAAAAGTTGTTCTGGATAAAATCAGAATATTTTATTCCAATTATGGTATGAATAAATTTTTTAATGCTTTAATATTTTAGAAAATATACTTGATTTCAGGAGGATATTTATCTATGCAGTTTCAATTCCATATATGGTTTTGACTTAGAAGAGGCCACATTTCAGTACTGTATGAAGTAGATTTGTTGTATATAGATGGCAAATGCTTTGAGCATCTTTGATCTAACAAGACAAAATAACAAATACAGGTTATTGCTACATTCATGAAGTGAAATGAAATCTCATTAAGGCTAAGTGGCATTATAACAATATATGTTTGCATGTGAGCTCTGGAATAGTAATTTTTTTCAATGATATGATGATAAACACAGTCTTTCTTGAGAAAAAGCTCTTATTTAATAAGAAGGACACATTCTGATATGTATAATGTTAGCTAAAAAGGAGGTAATTAAACTTAAATTTTGTGACTGCTGTTGCAATGAACACCCTGGACCATACTGAATTTCCAGTGCACTACTCCAGTAATGGACCAAATATTTCTGTGGTTTCTGGACTGAAGGCAGGGACAAACATATCTTGAAATTGTGTACAAGAAAGAACTAGTATAAACTGTGGTCATGTCAATCAGAAGAGTTTCATTGTTTCATATTACCAAATGTCTGTGTGACCCTTAAAGTGCATCACAGAAATATTTGTTATAGGAATGTGCATGTGTGTATCTTTGTTTTGTGGATTTTGAAGGAAGAAGAAAGGAACGAATGCTTGACTAGATGCTGGTGCTCAGAGAGCTGTGTGTTGTGGAAATGTGAATGGAGCATAGCAGCAGCCCAACTAAATGAAATACACCCATTTCCAGGAGATCCCTGGCTGAGGAACAGTCAGCATAGCCTGGTTTTGGGCAGATTTCAGTATGCAGTTTTGTTTGTATCTGCAAGCTGGAGAAGGCAGTTCCCTTGTGTTTTCAAGTTTTTCAGTACTGCTGCAGAATTCAAGTCCATGGCAGCTGCTCCATCTTAGGCTAGTAATTAATATCTCAAAAAAAGTAATGAACTGTGATACTTACCTGACACCCCTGTGCTTTCTTTCACTCTCTTCTAGCCACTAATATAGGTTTCTGTCAAGCACCTCACAGCAGGAATCAGATGCTTGACATTGCAGGACAATTCACATTCCATTCCTGCCCATAGCATACATGTAGATCACTGTGAATCACGTATTTTCACTGACTGTAAGAAATTGTGCTAATTCAGACACCATTATCCATTCAGGGTAACCAGCAGAGATGGTCACACTGGCAAATCTCTTTGTAGGTGCAAGGGCTGAGAAAGTTAGATTTCCTTACATTGAAGAGAGGTATTTGTTGTTTTTTTTTTTAAAGCATATATTCCCAATCTCTCTACCTGAAAAGACAGATTAATTTGTTCATTTATATATGAATGTAACTAAGTCTTTCATTCACAGAACAGTGGGGCAGTTGGTAAATGATGTAATTAATTTTGAAGCATCTAGACAATATTTCTCCTCAAAATAAGCTTTTTTGAAAAAAATTGGGAATATTAAAGAAAATAATCCATCTAACAATACAATGATAAAACAAGTGGAATGGTGTACCCTATTTGGTAATTATTTACCAGATGAAAAACATGGTCTATATGGTTCTTCCATGAGCTGATTTAATTGATGAAAGGTTGGAAATGGCAATTATTGAAGCATGAATTTATATCATAGTCTTGAATATTCAGTCTAGTTTACTCCGTGTGTATATTGCTGTCCTCCACAGACAACCCATGTTTAAATGTACTTTGCCTGAAGTAGCTTTGTCAGCAAGAGATGTACCATTTGAAGTAAATCATTCATTTCATACATTAAATTATACTTCTGTAAAAGCTGCTATTGAGAAAAAGCTTACTGTGTTGAGATTAATTCATTATATTCCACCCTTAAAAATGCTAAAATAAGATATAAAATTCTTTTGTAATAAACCAAAGATTTTTTTTCTGAGAGGAAAGCTTGCAACATCAAAGTTATATAGAAAAGACACTTAAAATCACTGAAAATCTGCAAAACTCTTAACTAAAACTCTTCAGTTCAGTTAGGATATTTAATAAATGGCCTGCATCACTTTTCCAAAGTTATAGGTTTTTTTCTATCTCAAAGTTATTGCTGTTAATATTTATAGGTCATGCCCTGAGTTAGTTCTTGCCCTATAGAGTTTCTGGAATACCACATTAAAGCAACTGAATTTCAGAAGAAAAATATGTTAGCTCACATTTGTACTCCTGAAAAATGATAATTTTTAATCATGAATATCCTGACCTGAATGTCATAAATTCATCATTTCCTTTAGAAAGACCTTTCTGTACTAAAAATGTGCCTTAACCATTTTTGCAATTTCTTTATCCTCAGTGGAGTCAAGAGAATCTTTTAGTAGATGTTAGTGGAAATTGTAGCAGATGACAGAGGATGTAATTATTGATTAAATATATTGATTCATGCTCATTCAGGAAAATAGTGAGGCACTAGAACACAAATGATTGATAAAAATGTGAATTGGCTGTTTGGCCTATAAATTCTTTGCCTTCTGCATTCTAGACCTAGAAGAGGACTTTGATCAATTCACTCTTAAGGGGGTGATCATTAGCTTGATTAATTCACTAAATACTAAAGAGCTATTACCACCTCCTGAATTCCTCCTCTGGGAATCTTTCACCATCTCTGTTAGGTAGCATGACTGATCAGTACTGACGTAATTTTTTTCTCCATAGCCATTATCTTTTTCTTTTTTTTTTTTTTTTTTAATTTTCTTTTCTTTCTTCACCTCCATAGTACATCTGATACATTCCTAAGGGAAAAGAAATATACTTCTGACTAGTCCATTATTATATTTAAAATTCTGATTAAATGAAAAGAGAGCTAGAAATGATCACTACTTGAATTTTGAAGAATTATTCTTGGCAAAAGACAGTACCTTGAGAAGATCATGTTATTAGTTACTATGACTGCAGTATTAATTGATTGCTAAGCTGAAATGCCAAGGGCCATATCTTACTTATTCTCACAGCTGTCAATGGGAGTTCCACTCATGGAACTAATAGAATTAAAAAAACCATGCCTCCCCCTCTCCTTCCTACACATAACTCTTCATCATATTGCTTCTACTTAATAGACTAATGATATATGAGCAAAGTACGTGTATGTAACCCTGAAATTCTGACTTCATATTGAAAACAATTACTTTGGCACATTGTGTTAGAGTTCTTGTGTTTTGTTTATTAGGACTTTTAGATGTTGCTTAGCTTTAGGGAAGAAAAAAATAAAGTGTGTGCCTATTAACATTTATTTAATTCAACTAGGATATTGGAATTCCTGCCTCATGGTTGGATGGGACTGGTCTCAGTAGAGTTTTAGTTTAAGGCTGACTTTGTGGAACATCTGTGTAGCTTTAAATTAGAAAACAAATGCCTGCCACATCTGATCTTCAGTGTGGTTGATTTCGACAGTGGGGCTATGGATCTTGCAGTCATTCCACTCCAAATGTTTTCTAAGCCAGAAGCTCTAGCTTTGTGTTTGACAGCTATGGTTGCTTGTTATTTTGCTCGTTAATTTATCCAATGGCATTTCTGAACCTGTGTAAAAGTTTCATATTGAAAAATGTTGCAAAATTATATTGCAATTTACAAATTACATTTTACAATTTAGAATTACAAATTATATTATAAATTCTTGCAAAAAAACCCCTGTAATATTTGTTAGGAAGTTTGGTCTTGTTTTGACCCTTTCATCTGATACTATTTCTTCTTTCTCCTTTCCTTTTTTTAATTTAAAGGCATCCTGAATAATCACCTATAATAATAATTAATCAATTCACTTGTGACTCATAAAGTGGCAAGTTAGATCAGGAAGTCTACATAACAGTAGAATTACAGAACACAGAATTTTTCAATATTTTCCATTTATCTGCGTGATAATGCCTTCTGTTAGGCAAAACCAAACACCAGTAACTTCCCACTGATTCACTGATTTTACTGAAGCTTTGAAAGATGTCAGTTCTAAGTAGATATAAATTAAAACAACAGGTTAAACACTCAGGAATTCTGAATAAACAGTATTCTGAATAAACACTTTGGACTATTATGGGGTATTTTTCCTCAGTACCTATAAACAATGCTGTATTGTAGAATTTATTCAAAGAAATTATACCAGTGCTCAGTGATTGCATCAGAGTGATGTCAGCCTTAGCTGCAGTTAAGTTCTGAGCAACAGAAGTAGTAACAGCAAGAAGGACAGGCACCTCGGGGCTCTGTGATTTACTTGATGCATTCATAGAATCATAGAATGTTAGGGATTGGAAGGGACCTCTGGAGATGAGTCCAACCTCCCTGCCAAAGCAGGATCACCTAGAACCAGCTCTGTTCTCACCCAAACCAGGACAGCAGGCCACACAGGAACAGATCGAGGCAGGATTTAAAAGTCTTCAGAGAAGACTGCACAACCTCTCTGGGAAGCCTGTTCCAGTGCTCCATCACCCTCGCAGTAAATAAGTTTATCCTCATGTGGAGGTGGACCTTTCTATGCTCAAGTTTATACCTGTTATTCCTTGTCCTATCACTAGGCACTACAGAAAAGAGATTGGCTCCTTCCATTTAACACCCACTCCTCAGATATTTATAGACATTAACAAGATCTCCTCACAGTCTTAAGATTAAACAGCCCCAGTTCTCTCAGTCTTTCTTCATAGGGGAGATGCTCAAGTCCCTTAACCATCCTCATTGATCTTCATTGCAGTCAATAGATTAGGGGCCAGCAAACAAGATGCAAAATGGTTTGACATAAAAAGAACAAAATCCATATAAATACAGTGGTGGTCAATGAAAAACTGGTTCTTGTTGGGTGAAAAAGAAAATTTCAGCTATTACTGTAAGATAATGCTGAAGTACTGTTAGTACTTCTGGTTAGTGTACAAGTACTGACACTTCTGCTGAAGATTCTTTTTGCTACATATAGTAATATATATATGTATTTTGTAAATAGTAAAATTACTGGTAAAAACAATTTGATATTTTTATGTCTCAGTGTATAAATTTCCTGTATTTGGGTTATTTTAAAGAAGTGTTTTCACAGTCAGTGAGTAAACCATGAACGATTTGATGTATTTCACAGAATCCACAATATGGTGTATATATACATATATATGCACAACTATGGAAATATAATGGGAATACTATATTTTATAATCAAGGTATAAATAGATGACTAGAAGTTGACAAAAGTTACAAACTATTAAATTTATATTGGATTCTAAGAATTTGTGTTAGTTAAGCATAGTTTGTGTTGTGCAATATATAACCTTATTTATTTCCCTTCCTAAATAAAAGTACCATCAAATTATATATCCAACCATCCTTTTATTCAGATGCATAGACCTATATATGAGCCCTGTCACTGTAATTACGGAAGAATGGCAGTCATTAGAGAATTTATTCAAAGGCCATTTCTAGCAATGCCTATGCCACAAGTAATTTTCTCCAATATAAATCCTATTCTCCAAAAGGTCAGGAAAGTGTGGAAAATAGTTATGAGATGAATGACTAGCCCTCGTTTCCCCTCCCTAAATGTTGTTTCAGTTAGAGTTCTGAAAGAAGCTAATTCTTTCTGAGAAGTTACTAAGATTACATGATGAAGGATCTAGAAGAACTTGTACTTACAAAGGATTACACTTACAACTGCAATTTAATTAGGAACTGTAGCATGTTGTTCAATCACCTCTCATCAGAGAGCAGTGGTCTCATGGAAATTGCTGGTTAAAGAAACGGGGTTTTCTCTGCCCTGTCTTCATAAAGTAACTCCTACTACTATCATTTGCAAACTGAATGGTCCTCCTATTTTCAAGTTAAATGGCTAAAGAGATTAGAGAAACACAGTGTCTTGCTAGCCTTAATTTGTATTCAAGCAGCTTGTATCTGTAGAGCTCAGAACTTGGTCCCAAATTCAGATCTGCATCAGACTATAGCAAACTGATGTAGAGCTCTGCTTCATGCTGCACAGGTGATGTGGAATATCCCTGCTGTGTGCTCTGAGGCAGTCGAGAGCCCATGGTCCTTTTATTGCTGGAATGATTTCAACTATTCCAACTCAACAGTTGCAATAGTTACAAAAAAACCCAGTTGCAATAGTTACAAAAGATGTTTTAGGGTTTGTAAGGTTTATTCCTGATTATATTACAAATGCATCAAATGTCATATATTCGTCAGAAATATAAATCTCCAGGAATATTTAATAACAATGTGGGACTAGTAGGCTTTTAAGTGGACTATAGCATAGTTTTTAATTTAAGGAATAAAATCGATTTATAGCCTTTCAGCTTTCAGTTTTGTAAGATAGTTTGCCCAAATCCTTTCCTTTACAGAAGTCCTGCTCCTCTGAAATAAATTACTGACTTTTGGCCTGTGTCCCACTGTCAGAAAAATCTCAGCATTCTTGTCCAATTCTGCTCCTCTTGCACTCTGTGTTAAAGAGCCTTCCTGGTTTGATAATTCTATCTCCCTAAAAATTAGGAATATTTCTGCTATTCTTTCAGGAACAAGTGGTGGTGCTGGGGGCATTTTATGGAATTTTTTTTTTTTTTTTTTTTTTTTTTTTTTTTTTTTTTGAAGTTTCCACACTGGTTGGATGCTAAAAAATTAGAAAAGTCAGAGATGTTCAATCTTATCCTACTTC